>MU839411.1:0-193634 GCA_030685255.1 Podospora conica | reverse complement strand
AGAAGCGAGTAAATAAGAGGCGAGTAGATAAGAGGCGAGTAGATAAGAAGCGAGTAGATAAGAGGCGAGTAGATAACTAAAGAGTTAGGAAGTAGGGGAAGTCTAAGAAGCAGGGATATAGGAGAGCCTATTCCTGGACGCGAGAATACCGGGCTTATATATCTAAAAGGGAGGCCCTTTCGCCGGTTAGTTATACGCCCTTTAATAGGGCTATTTGCGAGGGAAACTAACGTAACAGGTCGGGTAAGTCGTAGATAACTCTGGAAGCGGCGTTAGGTATCCTAGAGTATAGACGGCGTTTCTCGACCGGACGGGACGAATAAACTCCCTCTATCTATTCGTATCGTTAAACCCCGTTATTATAAATAAGGTCCGGATATCTACTAGCGTATTCTGGACTATTACGCTACTAGAAGTAGGCGTTAGGATTTCGCCCTCCGATAACGAGTAGATTTTACCGCCGGGTAGCGGATTTAATATACGCCCTCCTCTCGTACCTACCCGAACTACCGGTACTACTCCTGGTAGCCCTATATACCGCCTAGTAACCGATACGTAAATAAGACTAAAGGCTGTAAACGGAGTGTAAGGACCGCGGAGGTAAACGGCGATATCGGTATAAAGTGCCCAGTCCGGTACGGAGAGGCTCGTAGTAGTATGCTACATACGTCTAGACTTGGATAGTAAGGTCGGCTAGGAGCTTCTCTGGTCCTAGGCTCTCCTGGGTTATTAAACCCCCTTTACCCAGGCCCCGCTACGGTCACGTCGCTATTCTATATACTTAGCCCGGTTAGACTCCTCCCTACTAGAAGACCTTTATCGATTCTTAGTATCGGATACCGTTAAGCCCTCTTTACCTAGGCCGTTACGGTAATATCGCTATTCCGCGTAGTTAGCCTGTTAGACTCCTACCCGCTAGAAGTTTCCCAGGTCCTTTATCGATTCTTAGTATTAAGTACTGTTAAACCCTTTTTACCTAGGCCCGCTACGGTTACATCGCTATTCTATATACTTTAGTTAGTAAGAGTTTTACCCGCTGGAAGCTTCCTAGGTTCTTACTAACTTTTACATTAGGTACTATTAAAGCCCCTTTACCCAGATCCAGCTACGATTACGTCGCCTTACCTTAGCTAGACTCTCCCCCCCGAAAATATAAACTCGCCTATCTCTTTATCCCTTAGATAGGTTATTTAACGCCCTTAATACTCCGGCTTTCCTATCGACGCGGGTATATTACCATCCTGGGTCCATCCTCTACTAGACTTATACTAGGAGTTGGACTTATCCCCCCCTCGGCCGTTACGGCCGTCTCTCCTCGACCTCGCTATACTACTTTAATTATCGCCATAGGTATATCGCCATCTCGCGTCGGAATCTCTTTAGACCCGCTACGCCGCCATTATTACCAGGTACCTAGCTCGTCCTACTCTCTCCCGGCCGCCTTAACTCGACCTCTCGCGTTAATCTCTCCCTAGAAAGTATATACCGTAGAGATAAGTATCGCGAACCTACCTACTACTCCTTATCCCTTTACCCCCGTTACGGTTATCTACCCTACGCTCGTCCTATATATTTATACCGCCCCCCCCTTAAGTATAGCTACTAACTATTTCCAGTCCCTCTTACCGCGATAAACCCTAACGACGAGTTTGTAATCGATCCCGGCGAAGGCGATAAGTACGATAGCGAGGCTAGCGGCGTCGATATATAGGACGAGATTAAGGACGAGATTAAGGACGGTAATACTCCTATAACTAAAGCAAGCCCTCTAGGTACGATCGCTATATTATTAGTAGGTAAAACGCTCGTATACTAACTCCTCTAGACTATTATAGCCGATTTTAAGCCGAGAAGGACGTTACCGAGACGGTTAGAACCTAGATATAAACCGTTATAGTTAACCTTACCTTAGATCTCCTCGGGGGTACTTTACCTATCTTTACCGGTTTTATAGGCTCGGAGATAGAAGTATCCCCCTCCGGCGAAGCGTTTTTCCCTAGTACTAACCAGTAGTAGAAGTAGGCATTAGCCACTATTAAATCGTAAAACTATAACGAGATCCGCTTTTTTAATAAATAAGGCTATTATCTCTTCCTGGAATTCGTCGCCATTACCTAGCAGCCCTTTATACTTAAGGCGCGTTCCATAAACGACTCGCTATTAAAGCGGATACTAGGTATTCCTAGATATATCATTCTCCACGAATCTAGCGTTACCGTAGCTATGTTTTCGGACCGGTAGGCCTAGTTCTACCTCCTCGTAGCGTATTACCTACGCCTTAACTAACGCGATACCCTTACCCTTACCAGGTCCCTTTAACGCCCTCCGAGTTTTTAGGGCCCTATCTCTGTTAACCGTCCGTAGGGTAGGGTAAAGGGAATTAATCTCCTCGAGAAAAAGTACTTCCCCCGAGGATCCCTCGGGTTACGGGCGTAAGAGTTCCTGCTATAGATAAAGAAAAAGTACCCCGAGCCTAAGACCGACTACCTCCTCGAATAAGTTACCCGCCTAACCTACGCGATCGAGCTTAATAAAGGGATAAGCTACCTAGATCGGTAGTTAACGCCGTAGTCGGGGTAGTTATTCTTCTAGAGAAGAGACGTTCCCGATAACGAGACCGCGAGGTTTAAGCGTATAAAGAAAGACCTTCGACAGGCTTTTCTATAGCTTTATCCCGGCTTCTTTCTAAAGGTCTCGCGCGAGAATATCTACGAGGAGGAAGACGACGAGAGAGACGATATCTACCTCCGCGTCTTAATTAAGGTACTATATAGTTATATCTTACGTAGTTAAGGCTAGGAGACTCCGGTTATAAACGTACCCTTCTACCTTATCTTATCGGGGGGGGAACTTAACGTCGATAAGGTATAGGTTAAGAGGGCGCTTTACGCTTACCTCTAAGATTAATACGGCCTTAAACTTAAAGAAGAAGACCTCTAGCGTATAGAGCTTTCTATCTTAGGCTTAGCTATCTCGGCCTAGACGGACTTATAGGCGGGCGAGCTCGTTAAGTAAGTTAGTATATTCTTTAAGTCTAATAATAGGATAGTTAAGGCGCGGAAGATCCAGCTCTACTATCTTATTAACGAAAATACCGAATACTCGGCGCTTTTCCTTTACCGAATTTCTACTCTAAATATAGCTTAATCCGGTAAAAATAAACGTTAATTCCTCCGCCTTTCCCTTACGGTTAAGAGTATACTACCGAAATTCCTACGGGAGTTTAACTATATATTTATCGTATTCGAGGCTATCCCCGGTACGACTACCCTATTTAACAGGAAGGTAGTTAGGTAGATCGAAACCTTAGGTACGGTTATATTTACAACCGATACGGACCGGATTTCTCGCCTTCCAGATACTATCCACGACCTAGGGAATATTACGCTCGACCCTATATACGTCCTCGAGGGCTTAGGTAATAGTCTTCGGTAGGCAAACTTACTAGATTCTAAAGTAAGGGATAAAGCGATAACTTAGATTAAGTAATATAAGTTATCCCCTACCCGATATTAAGTAACTTTAACTAATTCGATTTAGCGTCGCTAATATCTAGGAATTTAGCGATTAGTAGAGCCTTCGGAGCTATTAGGGTAGCTATCTATCTACTACCAGATAACGACCTTAAGCTTTCCGGTATTAAGGAGGTAGTAAGGTAGATAGTTACCCCTTTTAAGTCTATCTTATTTATAATACGGAGCTCTTTAATATAGCTTAATAAGTTCTATAATAAATCCTATAAGCGGAATCTAGCTCTATAGTTACGGTTTATAAAGAAAATCCTCCTAGAAAGCGACATCCTAGGTATTGTTTATACTAAGAAGATATTTAGAGAGACTAATATTTCTAAGAGTCGAGAGGATGATTTCTATAATACGTTAAAGTAAACGATTCGATCTCTACCTCGGCCTTGTCTAATCGTTATCCTAATGGAGAACCGGATTATACGGACTCGGACGGAGCTTAAGAAGTTAATATCTATCCTAGGACTAGATAATACCGTCGTAAATCTCCTTTAGCTAGCTTTAAACATAGAACTCGAGAAGCTGGAGTAACCTATACGTAGTATAGTACAAAACTAGCTATAGTATAGTAAAGGAGGCGCCGTACTCGTCCCGATTATCTGGCTTCGGCGTTCTGGAGTCGATAAGAGGTTCTAGTCCGTCGTCGACGATTACTTCGTACTTAACGAAGGCTACCGGGCCTTAGAGTATAGGTATAAGTTCCGGGACTTCGGTAAGAAGAACTACCCCGTTAGCCCCGTCTATAATTAGATCTTTACCGGGGAAAACCCCTCGAAAGCGTTCGTTATAGCGACTACGGACCTATATATACTTAACTTTACGGTCCTTAACCTAACGTAGCCTTTACTTAAAGATAAGCGCGCCGCCGCGCCCTAGGCCCTTAAGGTATACCCGGTATTCTACGGTTATAGCTACCCCTACGACTCTCGCCCTTACTTAAAGTATAAGGGTATTACGGTAAAAAGGAGAATACTATACCGGTCGTATAGTAATCGCTAGGCGGCGATAAAGCTTTACATAGGGGGGTATAGAGAGAACGCCGCCCCGAATAGATCGATATATCGGTCGTATAGCTATCGCTAGGCGGCGATAAAGCTTTACGTAAGGGGGTATAAAGAGAACGCCGCCCCGAATAACTCGATATACCGGTCGTATAGTAATCGCTAGGCGGCGATAAAGCTTTACGTAGGGGGGTATAGAGAGAACGCCGCCCCGAATAGATCGAAGTACCGGTTGTATAGTAATCGCTAGGCAGCGATAAAGCTTTACGTAGGGGGGTATAGAGAGAACGCCGCCCCGAATAGATCGATATACCAGTCGTATAGCCATCGCTAGGCGGCGATAAAGCTTTACGTAAGGGGGTATAGAGAGAACGCCGCCCCGAATAACTCGATATACCGGTCGTATAGTAATCGCTAGGCGGCGATAAAGCTTTACGTAAGGGGGTGTAAAGAGAACGCCGCCCCGAATAGATCGATATACTAGCCGTATATCCGTAAAAAGAAGAAGGACGCGAAGAAATCGTAGTTAGCGAGAGCGATAGCTTTAATATCGGTAGTATCGGTCTCGATACCCGTAGTAGCCCCGATATCTGGGCTAATAGCTCGTTAATACGTACTTAGCTAGCCGACTCTCCCGAGCTTAGGCTTCGTAAAGCGGCCCTTAGGGAGTTTAATCGGGTCTAAACGACCCCCTAGGAGCCTAGAGCTACGGAGAAGTCCTAGTAAGAAGAGCCGTAAGGAGCCGAGCGAGGAGGAGTCGAGTAAGGAAGACTTAGCTAAGAAAGGAGGCCGAGGAGGAGGCCGGAAAGGAGGCCGAGGGGGGCCCTAAGGGGGGGGGCGAGGAGGAGGCCGGGGAGGAGGCCGGGAAGGAGGCCGGGGAGGAGGCCGGAAAGGGGGCCGGGGAGAAGACCGGGAGGAGGCCGGGGAGGAGGCTAGGAAAGAGGCCGGTTATAGCTATAATACTAGTCTATTTACTAAAGCTAAGAAAGCTATAACGGTATCGGTCTTAACACCTACGTTAGTATAGCGCCAGCCGACCCCCGATAATAGCGACCGGCCCCTTTACATTAATTCGAAGGCCGTCGATATAAAGCCGTATAATAGGTTAACGAGAAAGGGGCGTAGTAAATATAGGGGTTATAGCGATAGTACTAGTTAATTTACTAAAGTTAAAGCTGTAACGGTATCGGTCCGTAGCTAGCCGACTTTCGATAACTTCTTTACAGCTTTAACGCCTACGTCTAAGGTATAGTAAAGTCCGGGGAAGAAGATAAGGTTAGGCGGGGAGGAGGGCGAGGAGGAGGAGGGCGAGGAAGAGGAGGGCGAGGAAGAGGAGGGTAAGAAGGGACCGAGGTAAGGAGGAGGCCGGGAAGGGGGCCGGGGAGGGGGCCGGGGAAGGGGCCGGGGAGGAGGTTAGGGAAGAGGCTAGGGAGGAAGCCGGTAAAACCTTATTTACTTATAGTCGTTAGTTCGTAAGTTAAGAGTTACGAGTACGCGGCCGTTAAGCGTTAACGCTACGGCTACGGCTACGGTACTCCGTTACCGTAGCCTAGGTAACGCCTAGCGGCTGTTAAGTATATAGAGTTAGTTAATTCCAGCTCTAGTCGCCTACTCTAAGGGTAGTAAGATTACGTCGTTTCCGCCAGCCGTAGGCTTTTCCCCATCTCGATTGTTAGGTAGGTAGCCGAATAAAGTCTAAGTCCGAGTCCGAGTCCGAGTCCGAGTCCGAGGAACCCTAGTGCCTTAGGCCACCACAGCGTACGGGCCACTATGTGGTCCGTGCGCCGACCCTCGAAGTTACTCCTGAGACAGCTCCCGCCCTGCTCCCGCGACAACCAAAAATGGAAAATAAAGTCGCGAATTAGTCGTCGGTCTGTGCCGCCAGCGACGCCAACAGGCCGAACAGGCACCAAGCCCTCCCTCGGTCGGGATACACATCTGCCACGATTGGGTCGCGGGATGATGGCGAGGTCTCTTCTCGGGAGGCCCAGGGGGGCAACTGTCGTCTTCGGAACCCAGGCAACGTCGTCAACAAAGTGGGTTATCCAAGTCAGAGATTCCGACCGTTGCACAAGACATTCCAATATTGGTACGACGGGTATTCCACGCCATGGTTCCACGAAAGTGTCTGATGTTTGTCCCGAACAGGCCAGAGTTGTTGATATGCAATCACCGTGACAGGGAGGGCCCCATTTCGCAGCACACCAATTGTGCTCCCCGCGTGGTCTTTGGTCCCGGGGATTTCCAGCGAAGGGGGGGGGGGGTGACATGCCCCCCAGCGGATGTCATGATGGATCCTTGGGGGACGATGACCTTGGTTCCGCCTGGCAGCATCGACACCGAGACATGTCCCCCGTATTGGTCATATGTCGTCAATCGTGTACGGGAATTCTGTATCAAAGAATCGGTGTTCTGACTTGTGGGGAGGCACCGAGGTATGTTCCACGGTCATCGTGGACTCGTCATGTTGCGAGTCTGCTTCGGGAGGGGGCGGTATGAGGGTCATGGTTGAGGAGCTGTCGTCAAAATAGACTCTCCCGAGGCACTCGTTCGCGCAGACGGGGTCCGGGCCGTCGGGTCGAGCCCGGTTGTGCTGTTGCATCGAGGTTGGGCTTGTCCAACCGAGGCTCCGCCCACGCAGCCGGGAGGGGCGCCAGGATCGAGAGCGGGAGGCATGCTGCTGGATGATGGCTGTTGGGCTGAGATCCACCTGTGCAGACGGGTAGGCTGCTTCTGGTGGTTGCTTGGGCGGCGACGGGTGGCTGCGCGTGGGGGAGGGCCGTGTTGATGATTCTGGTGGCGACGCTGCTGGAGGGGCGGAAGGACGGAATCGACTACGGATAGCAGCCAGGTGTTCGGGATCGAGGGGCGGCGCGTCGGTGCCCGCGGTGAAGGAGAAGAGGGGACGGCATGCCGATGGTTCGATGGCGTTCCTGGGCGGCGTGGTACACAGGGGGAGGGGGGGGACGAGAAGGCCTTTTGGGTTTTGCGTGTTTGTGTCGAGAAGTGGGAGGGGAGGTGGACAAGTACATGGCTTCCCTTCGTAACCGATGAGGGTTTGGCGGTCTGTGACTTCCCGGGTGGGCAGGATAGGGCAGGATAGGGCAGGCACCAACTGTCTGTAAGAACAGAGAAGAAACCAACGGCTTTTGGGCTAGACGCGCTGGTAGGTGCGAGGGAGATACCGATAAGATATGTATTTGCCGTTAGAGGGGCGAGGTGGTTGTGTTTTTGCTTCATCTTCATTGCTCTTCTTTTCCAGGCTGTGTTAGATGCCCTCTCTCCCTGCAGCGTGTTTGCTATCAGCATGACTCCCAATACAACCAGAGGTGCTATCGAGGTTACTTGTGTAGGACTGGGGGAAGGTTCTCTCGGTACGGCTCGGGGTTCTCGCTTCAGTTTCTCTTTGCTTGCGACTCTGGGTCGAACGAACCTACCCAAGTCTGTTTGTTTGTATGTCCGGTTCTTTCGCCTCGACGGCAGCACGTCGACGACGGACCACAGGAAACGGCTGCGACAGCAACAAGCGACGAGATGATGTTACTGCCAGCCCCGGTTCAACCTGCCACAACGGTTGCCCACGTTGCATGTTCATCCCCAGGCAAGGCCCAATCGCCATAGAACCAGCACTATCAACAGTCGGATCGTCGTCCTGAGGAGGTGTTTGGTATCAGCCAAGATCTGGTGTACCCGATGAGGGACTGCAGATGTGGCTTGCAGTCGAGGCGTGTCGAGTCTGGACCTCTGTGGACCATGGTCTTCATCGCTTTCAACGTCGTCGGTTTCAAGAAACGCCACATCGAGAGGGCTCAAAATGGCGCTTGGATCATCCAAAGAGAAGACTCTTGCACAATTCGAAAGCTCAAAGATAAGTTGTTGACAGTCTGGAAGCGGGAAATGCGATCCTCCAGTTCCCAGATGTCGTTTGTTGTCGCTGTTCAAACGGGCGCCTTCAAAAGTCCTCACAGTGCTCACACTCGCAATCGCAACTGAGATGAGCCCTGTGGCCACCCCTGTCGTCCCCGAGTCGATCGCGCGCCAGGGCGCCAGGGCCCACAGCGGGAAGTTCTGACCCATTCCCGCTTGGCGCCCCCACTTTGAGCATGTTTCCCAATCCAGGGCCGACAGGACCACAAGATGACCGCCGGGCACCAGAAGGGAAGGGCCCAAAAGGCGCCGACCTCCCATTTTCAACATGGCAACCTTTCTCCATCCAACAGAGTCCTCACATCTCATACAAAGCCCGTTTGAGACCGACGACCACCGGACCCCCCGGCGCCACCACGAATAACGCAGAGTTTAAAAACATCGAGTCCCGCTCTCGGCCTTTCACGTCGAACTGATCATTCGGAGAGAAAGTGTGAAACAAAGCGGTTAAACGGCAGTTGTCGACCCGAATAAGCTTCTGGAATACATACAACACCCAGCGACACATAACCCGCCGAGACATTACTCTCTTTTACGCCCTGCCGTTATCACCATCTCGTCAAAGACACACATCAACCGAGGGAACTCACAAGTCGGGATCATCCCCGCATCCACGCCCAGACACACATCCACCGCCGCCAACATGAACGGGTTACACGCACGCCACGGCGCCGACACGCACGGCGCGACCTCGGGCGCGGCCATGGACATGGACGGGCACGGCGGCACCGCCGACATGCCGATGATGATGATGTCAGTGTTCCAGACGGCGACGGCCACGCCGCTCTACTCGACGGCGTGGACGCCCAGCGGCACGGGCACGTACGCGGCGACGTGTATCTTCCTGATCGTGCTGGCCGCGCTCTTCCGCGGGCTGCTGGCGGCCAAGGCGTGGCAGGAGAACCGGTGGCTGGACCAGGAGCTCAACCGGCGCTACGTCGTCGTCGCCGGCAAGACGCCGCTGGCCGAGCGCCTGAGCAACGACTCGCTGGCCAAGCACGCCAACGTGGTCCTGAGCGAGAACGGGGTCGAGGAGAATGTCGTTGTGGTCCAGAAGCGCACGTTTGGGGCGCGGCCGTGGCGGTTGACCGTCGACCCGGTCCGCGCGGGGATAGACACGGTGATTGCGGGTGTGGGATATTTGCTGTGAGTCTTTCCTCGTCTGCGAGATTATTTTGGTATGGGGACTGATGGTATCGCGATGCAGCATGTTGGCCGTCATGACCATGAACGTCGGTTACTTCCTGTCGGTCCTCGGAGGCATCTTCGTCGGCAGCCTTCTCGTTGGCCGATTTATCACGACAACCGACCACTAAACCGAACCGCACTTTGTTTTGGTATTATTTTGGACGCGGGGCATCCGATCGGCGTGTTACGAATCTACGATGGCACGACAGGCTGCAAGGCGCATGGGCGTTTGTTATCTGACACTGGGATTGTCATGGATCAGGGCGATGGAGTTGTACCGGGTTCTTGTCTACACTTTGAGCGTATCATTAGGGAGCGATACCATCAACTGGTGGTATCAACATCCAAAGCATCATCTTCACTGCCTACCTGCTCCTCACAACTACCCATCCGCACCCTCGCCGCCCTCGCTCCCCTCGTTCCCCTCACACGTCGTGGGAAAGAAAAAAGGACGCTAGCGAGCTCATGCAGAAACGTGCTCAAACCCGCGCAAGCGAGCACCTGTCAGCGACCTGGGCCGCCACACCTTCTGGGGGTTCCCCACACCACGGGCCAAGCTCGCCAAGGGTTGCATCGAGGACGACGACTCGGGTTTAGCGTCGAGTTCTTTGTTCCAACCTCCAACGTCGGTTTGCCCAACACCACTCTCGGATTTCATTTCAGTTGTCGGGGACTTGATGTTTGGTTGGATGGTTCCCGGGAATGGTAGATGCTGCCAATTTATTTTCTGCGTGGGTAAACCCGCGGTCCGGGACGGCGGGAAGATGGCACGACAGTGGGTTTCGGGTAGGGCTGCCGGAAGGAAGCTTGTTCTTCGGAGCCGGTATTCAGGGGTGATGTGCCTGATCTTTTGATCTTTTTGTTGTTATTTACGGGATACTGTGTAGGGATGGATGGATGACGTTGCCAAAACTGCAATACACCATTTCAAGGTTTGCGATTCGACCATGCCGGTGCATCAAGGGCGGTCTTTGACGACATCGCATCACATATGGATTCCCAATGCCTTGTTGACTTCAAAAACGGATGTCAGAAGCATTCTCACGGACCGAGGAATGATCACAGGCCCGTGTTTTCTCCTTCCTCTTGCACCTCTCGTCCTTTACACAGCACTGGCATGTCTTGTACAGAAACGACATCCAGCAATCCCGTCGAGGACAGCTGCCATCATTCCCTGTCCACGGTGGGGTATATGCTGTGTGGAGGGGACCAACAGCACACCTGCCTCGAGTCAGCCATGATGGAGATCCGAGGACAGATATGGATACCAACAACGACAAGCGAAATCACAACAACACCGAAAGCCCGCTTGGCTCAGTGGTAGAGCGTGTCACTAGTACTTCCAGAGAATCCCTACAATACTGCATTGAAGGGTGTGGATGTCACATGACAAGGTCATCAGTTCGACTCTGATAGTGGGCAAATACATATTAAGTTGGCAGCCTTGAACAGCTGTAATCTTTTTGGCGGGTTCTTTTCTTTTTGCCATTTTTGGCAGATTTGCTTGTGGTCACATGCAGAGATGGATGGGGCTTGATGGAGACATCGAGCATGGAAGTGGACATATTCCATCTGGCCAGGGAAGATGGTGGGTCGAATATGGAGTCTGACAACGACGAATGCATAACATCTAACAAGCAACGCCCGCTTGGCTCAGTGGTAGAGCGTGTCACTCGTATCTTGGGAATTAAAAACCCCATACGGTATGATATGATAAGGTCGTCAGTTCAATTCTGACAGTGGGCAAGTTATCATTTTGCTGGTTGTCCAAGTTAGCTTCGACATATCTTTTTGGCGTCCAGATCATCGGTGGCAGGCACATGTCCCCCTTTTTGGCATGCCTTGGAACAGTCTGGTTCGCATTTCCCGTGTTTGGTTTAGGTTTTCTTTTCCTTCCAACCTACCCCCCTCCTTCTCGTGCGTCAGGGGATATCCGTTATCAGGTTAGGACGAGAAATCTGTGAGCCTTCCATGACAGCATTCGCCCTTTCCCGGGCAACGTGCAGGCCCAGAGAGGAACCTGCGATGATTGATATGCTAAAGTAAAGAGCGAACCGGCATGTCGGTGGGACGTCCCCTTCTCCGAATTGACTGTTGAGAGGTACTTCCCGATAGTTCTTCGAGTCGTCGGCTTGCAAATTCGTCTTCAGGAGGAAGGTCAGGTCCTCTGTATACTCTCAATCGGGACATGGAAACGAGGGTTGTGTACGAGATAACGACTTCCCATGTCGAAGGCAGCAGGCAGACAGGTAGCTTTCAAGACACCACCCCGTGAGGCAAAGGGTTGGCGTGAGATCACTTCTCTGGTGACCAAGTAGTTCCTCCCTGCTCCCATCAGAGACAACGCCAACGCCAACTAGAAACCCGCACTATGCACGTCGTTCGGACAGGAACGTTCCCCTGGCCCCAAGACACAAAGCGAACATACGTCCCGCAGCTGCTTCAATCCGGGATGTCACCGGTGGTATGAGAGTAGCTGCTCCGCGGGGATGGAAGAAAGAACGACCTAGGGGACAGCACCGATGGACTTCTCCTGCGTGGAAACCCAAGACCATGGTTGCAACCAGTCGATCCCAGGGAGGGGAGAGAACCCTCTCGTAACCCCCCACCTCTAGAAGGAACCAGACTTGCTTCCTCTTTTCCCAAGAAACCCCAACCATCCATGGCGCAAGAACAACGCCTTGCGAGAATCGCGCTCCCATTCCCCCGGGGAGACAGAAGCCCCAAACCGGATCTCACGTGCGCGCATGCATCATCATGCCCGCCTCGAACTTCCGACCAAGCCAACCTAAACTTAGAAACCCCGCGTGCCCAACTCGCGCTTCCATCGTCCCCAAGATCAAGGTCAGATGCGACCATCCCCTGGCGCTGCTGCAGGGACCAAGATAGATAGACAGATCCCCCCCTTCCCAAAGCAGCCTTCGGCCCCCATTTCATTGGCCCGGCTCAAAGTGCTGGCAGAAAACCTAGCCCTTTCGTTAACATCCCCATGGGGAATAGACTCGGCCGAGAAAGCAAGCAAACCGAAAAAAACCCAGGGACAATCAATCTCTATCCGCAGGGCTGGCACACTGATTCAGAAAAGCTTATTGTGACGGTACTTTTGGCGTCGGAGATAGCGGCACGAGAACAAAGTCGGGTCACTGACAAGCCGATTGTGTCCCTCGCCCACTGAAATCATAGATCCCCTGGTATTTCAGTCGCAATGGAAAGAAAATGTTGTGCTATAATACAAAGTCACCGCCGCCGCCCCGAGATGTCCCTAATCAACCCTGTGCCCCCCCTCGGTCTCGAGCTTCGTTCTCCTCTGACCTTGCTGCCTGCCTGCCTCCTGTCCACATCCGCAGGCTCATCATCACCGTGCTTCACTCGCGGACAGCCAAAGAAAAACCAGTACACCGAAGCCCATATTCTCCAATCCCGCCCTGCCACCAATCCTCCCAGACGATCCGGGGCGAAGTTGTCGCAGCATGCCAAAGAAACCAGGAACCGGTCAGGAGAAAGGCGGTCGGTCTCCGGCGGAGGCAAGCCGCTCCTCCCATCATCCGCCAGTACGCCTACCCGAGCTAGGCGCTGTTCCAGTTTTTGTACAATAGCCGTGCCGAGGCCTGGTCGTCGTTGTTGCAATGAATGAGTTGCCTTCTCAGCGCCTCCCTCCCTCCATTCGTGCATCGTGTAATCGCCCAAGTCCACATAGAAACCTCCCGAAAGGGTCCAAAAGGCTCACTGGAGAAGAGACGTTCAGTTGACGATTCTCGTTATTTCCCCCCTAGCTCAGTGCTTCTCTGCCCTCCTCGCCCAATGATGGAAAAGCTATCACCAGCTGACTTGGTGAGTATATACCATCGACTTGCTCCCTTATCCATAAATGGCTTGCCGAATGCTCGAGGGAGAAAAAATCAGGTGGTATGTTGAGGTCGAAATAGAAAAAAACAACCACGAAGAAAGCCACCGCCCATGATGGACAAAAAAGAGATGGAATGAGCATCAGGCATCCTAGTCAACGCCGGTCCCAGAACCAGATGAAGGGGGATGGCATCCGGATGGGTCGAGAGGAAAACGTTTCACGAATGCATTAATGCTGGGTATTGGCGCAAGTGTAAAATCGAGAAGACAAGACGAGTAGGCTATGACTGGTGCCCGGCGTGCTGCTGAGGCATGTACTGGCCGTTTCGCTGCTGCTGCTGCACGTAGCTCGAGTACGCCATTGCTTGCGCAGGATCAATACCGACGCCGCCCATCCCATAATTCTGCGGCATGTGCGGGGGGATTCCGGGCCTCGACTGCTGCGGTGGGAGGTGCGCGTTGGAGGGTTCTTCGGGTGACTCGACCGTGTTGTCATCCACGCCATTCTCGTTCCCGCTAGCAGGCTCCGGGGCGTTCAGGCAGGCCTGGAGGAATCAAATTGTCAGATGCGTGTCTCGAAGCATGGAAAAGCTGCGGGCTCTCTCTTACCTGGATGAGATTCTTGCCCTCTGATTTTGTGACAAGAGGCTGCAGCTTTGGTGTCGTGAAGGTGTAGACCAGGCCGGTTTCCGACACGACGAGGAGCAGGACCTGCGTACCAGTCAAGACCGACAGCTCGTAGGCCTGTAACAAGACAATTTAGGTTAGCAATTGAACCATCGGGTATAAAGAGGACGAGACGCGCGCGCGCGCGCCGCGTTGGTTGCGTCGCGGTGGCGGGCAGATGACGGATGAAACGCGCAGGTGACTGGCAGAGCGGGAGGGACAAACCTTCTTCATGATGCCGGCCTTGCGCTTGGAAAAGGTGATGTGGCGACGCGACTTGTCGCTGATAAACTTGATCTCAATTTTGCGGCGCTCGCGGCCGCCCTTCTCGTCGTCGTCGTCATCATCGTCGGCAGCGGCGCGGGCGCGCTTCAGCGGACGGCTCTCGCCGGCGGTGTTTCCATTGCCGACCGAATGCGGCTCGTCGAGATCGTTCGGCGAGGTCTGGTCGTGCTGGTCGGTGATGTCGGCCATGGTGGCGGTTGAGGCAGTCGAGGTATCACGAGGAATACCAAAAGGGCAAGATGGTGGAGATGCTCTTTTGAGCGTTGTGCCGATGGCCTAGACTTGATCTGGCGTTGAGCGGAGAGGTCGCCTTTTTGTCGCAGAAACCTGGTTGGGCGCTGCACTGTATCGAGTCTGGTGTGCCGGCGGAAGGAAGCGAGGAATCACGTTTAATTTTTATTTGCTTTGCCTCTGGGTGCTGGACGGAGGCATGCGCCTGCTGGTCTGGCCCGGGTTGGTTGCTGAGCAGAGAGAGCAGAGTGCCAGTAGTGACAGTGCAAGGCGCACAGTTTGTGGGTCTGGGGAAGGGGCGTGCAGCCTGGAGGAGGAGGGCGATGGGGGGAGGGAGGGAGGGAGATGTCGGGGTGGAAGGCGCGGTGCAGAGCAAAAAGCCCAATTCGCAGCTTCAAGTCGTGGTTTGTTTCGCTTCAGGAAAACCGAGGTCGCGGTTGACTGGATTTGGGCTGTAACCGACGCCTTCTTCGGACGACAAGCTTGGTCGCGAAAGCTGTCAGTGACGTTCCTGGGTGCGCTCGACTGAATGGGTTTGGTGACCACGGATTGAGTAAAAAAGAGAATAGCGAGGTGGCACGCTGCGGGTCACCACTCGACAGGGCACGGACTTGAAAAATGAAGGCGGGGGAGTGGCGGGCACCAAGGGTGGGCCGGCCACAGTGCGAGGAGGAAAGCCCGTTTGGGGACCAAGGGGGGTTGGTTGGTTGAGCTTTCTGGTCGTCGTCGGTTCGAGGGGGGGTGGGGAAGGGAATGTGGCTGCAGTTCGCGGGCAGCTCACAATCACTGGCAAAGGAAGGGCCTCCCATCTCCCGCCAGAACGGTACTGTATACTGCCAGATCTCACCATGAGAGAAAAGAGGGACAACAGCCCGTGGCAGCCCTCCATGCTGTCGATGCCGCCACAGTCCCAGCGCACAGGCAAAGGTACTTTGCGGCAGTGCAACCGCCGCTATGAAGAATGTTTGGCGTCAAACTGTCGCTCATCATGTCAATGATGGCCATCTTTTAAAGCCAACGTCCTTCCCGCCCCCCCCTGCGTTGGCGCAGGAGACGCTACCGCGTAGGCTGTGGAGAAACAACTGTGCTGTCAGGACCAAGGAGGGAATAGCGGAGAGTGGGAGTGGGAGGTCGTCCGCTTGCAAGTTGACATCCATTGTCCCCATGTCCCCATGTCAGGTGATTGAGCGATGCCCCTTCAAGTGTCGCTCCCTTCTGCAGGTTGCAGGCGCAGTTTGCTCCCTCTCCCTCCCCCTCCCCCACACCCTCACAAGATCTCTCGAGGAGTCGAGGTTCTCGAATCTCAGGTTCTCAATGCTGGTGTCAGGGTTCCGTCAGCAGGGGGCGGCTGCTCCTCGACAGAAGCCCGTCCCGTGCACAGTGCGGCGGATTACAAACGGCGGGGAGGCAGGCAATCCAGATCCAAATCACAGCAACGGACATGGTCATCGAAACCTACCTTTATCAGAGACACTGTGAGAATGTCATTCGGCAGTCAGTTTGCGGGATGAGGCCATCGTGAACCCCAACCTGGTGGTCCAAACAGATGACCAGCACCCAACCATACCGGTACTTATTCGAATAGTATTCCGTCTCCGGAGTGCGAGTGCCTCGAGTTCAGACATGCCAGAGAAAATACTCATCACAACGGACCCCGTGGGAGCTGCCTGCAGTCATCGGTTCGAGGCTCCCAGGCTCCCAGGCTCTCTTTGCTTTTTCCTCTACTTGGACGACCCCGAGGTTCCGAGACAGAAGCGCGATTCAATCGGTATGCCGGCGTCTGTCGTGGCCGTGAACCCTGACAGGGCCGTGAACACTGACGACTGGAGAGGCCAAACCGAAGCGAGGGGACCACGGCTCCACGACTACCACTGTACTGTAGGGATTTCTTGCGCGTAAGGCTTCCGGCAGCGCACTTGCATCCGACTTGACAGCTTTCAGTGGCTGCGCGACGCTCAAGTCTGCACACGGGAGGCTGCGATGGGGGTGCGGGGTGGTGTCCCACGGTCCGTCCGTCTTGACTCTTCCCGCCTCTTGGTGCTTGCTGTTGGGAGGAGCCCGGTGTGGGAGGAGACCGATTGCCGCCGCGCCACCGGTCCACCAGCCCGTTTGCTCGGCTGGCTCTCAGATGCCTGCGGGTTCTTCATCCCATGCCTGTTCTCCACGCGTCCAGGAATCATGACAAACGCGCGGCGGAAGGTGGAGAGCCCGTATCAAAGTCCGGCCCGGGGACTTGACTTTTGCTCTGCCGGCGGTGAAGAGAATCGCGTGATGAAGGTGATGGCGGAGCATTTCCAATCTTCGGCTGCAATATCTCGTCCTGCAGGTGCTTGCTATTGCCCAGGGTTGCCGGGAGGACTGTGAGCGCGGTGCTGAAATTAGAATTCTTCTGGGTCCGGTGTTGACGAACACGGGTTCCAACTTCCCAGCGTCCAGCGTCCAGTCTCCCGGATCGATGAAATGAAATTATGGCTTTCCACTGCCCTTCTGTCGCCGTGGTTCGGGTGGCTGTTTATAGGCCCAGCCTGAGCTAGCCGGAGAAGGCATGAGGGGATGTGCAAACAGCAATGCACTGTGCTACTAAACAGCCTGGGGGTCTGGAGGGGTCCCGTTCACTGGTCCCGTTGCCGTGAGATTTGACAAGAAGCCGCAAGCGATCGATGGCGTGGGGCGTCGTTTGAACGTTTCGTAGCGGGGCCAATTCTCACAGCATCCCGACCTTGAGGTCGCCGTCCGTCCGCTCTGCTCTGGAGGTCCGACAGCACGTTGATGGGAAGTTCTGGCCAATGCCGTGTTGCGTGCGGGCTCGCGGGCTCCCTCGTGCCGCTCTCGCCGCTTTCCTGCCCCCTCTCCCTCCTCGGCCCCCTCCCCCTTGGCTGACAGGGATTCAGACGGAAGGCTGAAGATTGGTGAAGGCGTGCATCGTGCAAGGGTGTCGGAAGCGGGGGTGGGCGATAACTCCACTAGCGCGTGATTGCGCAAGGTGGATTTGCATAGCAAAAAGGAGGCGTTTGGCAGTTGCAACTTGCAAGTGTGTGCCTTTGAGCATGGAGATGATGAGAGTGGCCGATTTGGAGGTTGAGATGTCCCCATAGTTGGACGATGGACAGGACAGGATGGAAGGGATGGTTGAAGTTGAAGCTTCATAACGTACTCCGTACTGTGTACACAGTGTGGTTGAAATCTGTCCGAGATAGGCAAAGCGTGGGTGCTGATTTGGTGGGGAGCGAGGCAAGCTCGCAAGCAGCATCGAGGCGGCTCGCAAGCTTCATCTGTGGAATCCTTCCGCACTCTTCGACCTGTGTGCTGGTGACCCCGTACTGCGGTACAATGAGCCTTGTGTGCGCGCGACAACCGCCACCAGGCTTCCAACCACGCAAGTTGTCGAGGACCGCGACTATGATCTCTTTGTTCCAGATCGAGATCGACTTGTCAGTTTGACTCCTCGAACCCTCGGCGCAGCAGATGGTGCAAGAGCTTGGTGTCGCGTGCTTGTGCAAGTGGGTGTCGGTCAGAAAGGGTCAAGCGGGTCGCTGAAAACAGAAACTGCTTCTTCCGGCGGTGAGCCTCGCTGTGATTCGCTGCGCACCCAGATCCAGCGCAGGGATGTGTCGACACCGGGAGTGGCCACTGGTCGTCCAGGCTTCAGCTCGTAAAAGGCTAGGGGGGCTCTTATTCATTTCTGGCTTCGCCTCACCAAAAGTCTTCGATGTGCTGACACATGCGGTGCTTACTGTGTACGGAGGACTTTGCCTGCGAATACCAGTTATACCCATCGCGTGACGGGTATCATGGAGGGCCTGTAACGTTGGCCGTGGTAGGTAAGCTTGTAAGGTAATCTTGGCGAGCGATACCTGGCAGACAACGATCAGTGTCGAGGAACAGGCGGTTCCGAATGTCCGGGGATATTCCGGAGCCCGGGCAGCTCAGCCAGCCGGACGGAGCCGGACGGCCCGATTTCCGTCCCCGTGATGAGCGCCGAGCTCTGTCTGGCCGGTTCTTCGAGACGGCGCCGAAGAGCGGGGGGGTTCCCAATCTTTTTTTCGCCTCTTATCCCGCATGGAGTCTCCTCGGATTACTTACCCTTTGCCTGTTGGGGCAGGTGCCACAACACTCGTGAAGGAGGTTGAATGCTCATCATAAGTTGCCACTGCTGAAAAGCCATGAATCATCAGAGGAGGTCGTACCTCTCTCATCATTTCTGACCAACTCTTGACGCTCGCTCGTCCCATAATAATGGTCTTCAGAGTCTCTCTCCCCTGAATCGTAGTTGTGGTGGCATCATGAATTGGGACGTATTCTCCACAGCGGTTAAGCCAGCGGTTAATCTCGTAGTTCTGGTGATGCAAGACCCTCAGCCTCTTCAGCATCAGAATACTGACATAGGCGACGAATGGATAAAGTTGGTGGTCTTGGTGGTGGTGAAGCAACGTTCAGTTTGACTTTGGAAGTAAAGTTTACAAAATGGTCCGATTTTTGACATGGGAAATGCTCGGCAAGCCCCAGACGACGGCGGCACGGCGCTGCAAGTGGCCCGTGCTATGCGCCAAGGCCAGTTCCACAACCGCAAAGACTCCTTGGGGCCCCACTTGCCCCCCTGTTCTCGACGCCATCTGAAACGGCCTGTGTCCCAGGTCGCAAATCCTCAACACCTCGCCCTGGGCTGCCCCCCCCAAGACGAGAGAGACAAACGCTGGCCATGGGCGTTGTGTCCAGTGTCTCGTCGCGCCAGAGAGTCCCGTCTGGCGCAAAAGGGGCCAGCCCAGGCACTCCTGTTGGGCCACAACCCCCCGATCTGGGCCCATGCCCCCCCTGGCCTCGTCGGCCTCCCTGTCTCGCTCTCCCTAGGCCCCCCAGGGCCCAGGCGTCAAACCTGTGAAACCACCAAGGCCGTCTTTGTCGACGGGACCGCCTGGTCGTTAAAGTTAGCGCTGTATGAGTACCGGTAGATTGAGTAGCGTCTGGAACGCTCTTCGTTTCCCCTCCGTGTCTTTTCCCTCTCTTCCACCTTTCCACCACCCTCTCCACCAGCTCCGGTGGCTGCCGATCAACACCACTCCTCCATTCTCGATGTCGTGATCTTGACGCCAACTCGACTTTCCTTTTCTCTATTCGCTTCTTGACGCTAGTCGGCAACGCTCCTTTTTAAAACTTTGGCTTCTCGGTGCTGGGAATTGCAGGTCGATCTCACCCGTAATCCGTTCACTGCCGGGACAGGAAACCGCAGATATTCGACGCCGGCCGTCAATTCTTTCGCATCGACGACTAGGGTGGAAGGGAACGACGGAGGAAGAAATATATACACCAAAGAAAGGGAAGGGAATCTAGGCCGTTCGACACGTCAACACCACAACCCCCGAATACGAGATGGCAAACAAGGTGGCTCTGGCCTACATGGTCAGCGACTTCCTCTTCGTCCTCATGGGCATCTTCATGCTCGCCTTCTCCATCGTCGTCCAAAACGTCCGCTTTGAGGAGCCAGAAAATGGGAGACAGGCGGCGAGGAACCTGCTATACCAGAGGTTTCCCTTGACCGGTGAGACTCCACGACGCCCAACCCTCAAAGAGCCATTGTACTGACACGGCGCAACAGCCGGCATCGCCAACGCCATCTTCGTCTTCGTCACCTTCCTCGTCACCATCCCGGGCATCATCACCCCAGCCCGAGCCTGGCTCAAGCTCGGCGCCGTCATGACCACTTTCTCCGCCATGTTCAGCATGATCATCGGCCTGTACCTCTGGATCCTGACGCTCAAGACCAAGGAGGACTTTGCCCCCCTCTGGATGGCCCAGTCGGCCGGTGTCCAGGACCTCATGGAGACGACCGTGAGCACCCCCTTCCCCTCCTGTCTCCCACCGGACACTAACACCGCAACCCCAGTTCGCCTGCTGCGGCTACTTCAACAGCTCCTCGCCTGCCTTCGTCACCAACCCGACGTGCCCCAGCCCGGCCGCCGCCGCCCTCATGCGCGGGTGCGCCACCCCCATCACCTCGTTCGCCAACATCTTCCTCGACGACATCTTCACCGCCGTCTTCGGCATGGTCGGCATCGACGCTGTCTTCATCATGGCCACGGCCTGCCTGCTCAAGGAGCGCAAGGAGCGCGAGCGCTTCCGCCACATTGACGAGAAGAGCCGGGGCGCCTTTTAAGCCTGCCCTGAAAAGGGACAGCCGCCCAACCACATCCGGCAAGGGGGCGAGTCAGTCTGGGGACGGGTCACCCAGCCGCGAACCACCACCCCCCTTGGCTAGGAACTCGAACCCCGAAGGAAACCCGTGGAGGCCACCACCACCCGACGGAGGCCCTTTCTCTGGATTGGATCACTAGCAAGAGATCGGGCGTAGTAATGACTAAATGGTGGAGGAGAGATGGGGAAGTGGAAGTGGAAGGGAGGGGGGGGGAGGGGAGGGGAGGGAGACGTCGTTGTGTCTCCCATTCCGAATTCTTGTTGTTGTTCGTCTTCTTGAAATTCTGTTGTACCTATCCCGCGAATTTTGTGGCACCCATCACCCACCACCCTCTTCATTCCTTCTGCAGCGAAGCACAGCGCGCCATGCCCTCTGTTGTTGTTCAGGGGCGCACCCCCCCCCCCCCCCCGTATATATACACCTATATCACTAGAGACATACGAATCTTATACCCTATTCCCTGCATTCCCTGTCCACTTTTGGTATTGGTCGAGAGACGGCAGCTCGGTGGGTTGCGTTTGAGGATGATATCATGGCGGCGACATAGTATCAGAGGTTCTGGGAGACGTGTGACTGATACGCCGTAAGCCAAGACCGCCGCTGAACGACCTGGCAACGAGCAGTGGAAGGGCTCAAGCAAGACCAGAGAGCCGAATCAACCCAGCTTGCAAACACGATATGTAGATGTGTATTTTATCTCCATACATCTCATGCCCACCAACAATCCACCTGCCATGTATGCTCCCAGTTTCAAGGTATCCATTCCATGCCTGTTTGCTCTCTAACGCCTGATTCTACAAAAAAAAAAGGTAAAGGACAAAACGCCCGCCATGCTCCAACCCTTCTTCCAACATCACACTGCCGAACCCGCATCCGGCCCTCTACTGCTCTCACCCCCGCGGCCACCAGGTGATGGGGGCTGATGCGACTCAAGCAGAGGACGAGTGACATCGCCACTGCCCCGCTGGTCAGAGTCGACGCCATCTATGCTCACGCCCAAGAGCCGGGACGACTCCCCCTCGCCCGGACCGGCACCGGCCTCTCCTCCCCAGGTCCTGGGGCTCGCAGCCGGCGAGCTGACCACCCGCGGACTAGCCGGGCCGCTCTTCTTCCACCACCGCAGCCGCCACATATTCCCGACGGCATCCTGCAGCCCCCCGCCCGACGTCTTGCGGCCGCCCGTGGTATTCCTCCTCGCCGTGAATCCCGGAAAGCCGGTGGACTTGCGTCTCCGTCGGAACCCGCGTCTTGGGCTGCCTAGGTCCGCCACGCTACCCGCGGGGCCGTCGGCTTGGCCGAGGCCAGGAAACTCGTTTGTTATCGTTGCTGATGTCCCTCTCCTGGGGAGGAGGAGCGAGGTGGCTTCGTTGGGGCCGCCTGTGAGGGTGACGGACCGCCGCCGGTTGAGCATCGGGGAAGGTGAGTCGGGCGTGTCTCGGTCTTCGAGCTCGTCCCATATTTCGGCGCGCTCGGTCCAGCGGGAGAGGTTAGACCGCATCACGGGGGCTGTTGGTCTTTTTCGAGGGAGTTGTGGGCGGAGAGAAGATTCGGAGGGGGCGGTATCGGCTCGGAAGGTTTGGTAGGCTGGATGATGGGGAGGGGCAGGCGCCTCTTCGTCTTCGTCCCCAATGTCAGATGCGAGGAGGAGGTCTTCTTCGTCCTCTTCTCCGTCGGTGTCCTCCACCATGCCCAGCCCTGGCGCCAGGCTTGACTGACCGACACCTGGAGTGTGCTGCTCGTCACTGAGGCGCCAGGACAGGGCCAAGACGCCGGAGAGCAGGATGACGGTGCCGAGAGCGATCAAGCAGGCCCGGAGCGGGTTGATCAGGTCGGTCTGGCGGAAATAGATCAGGCCGTCGAGGATAGCGATAATGTTATAGATGCAGAAGATCAGGGGGTATAGGACGGACGTTGAGACCAGCTTAAGGCCTCGGTGGAGGTAGTATAGCTGACTGAGAGCCAGGACAATCAGGCCAATAACGAGCATCCAGGACTGCCAGTGCACGAACTGGTTGTCGCCGTCGGCTATCGTCCGGACAAGAAGCTCGACGGCTGACTTGGCCACCAGGAGGGAGTGCGCCGACAGGATGCCGCTTATGCACCCGTATGCAAAGCCCCTCGCCAGGCGAAACCGCGCGTCCTGCATCATGGTTGTCGTGTAGCTCATAAACTCGGTGGCGGCGGCGATGCTGACGACGATGAGAGCCTGGAAAGACATCCATATGACAAACGGCTTCCTCCCCAGAAGGTCGAGTAGCTCGCTGAGCTTGTGCGCTGGTGACGGGATGGCACCAAAGATGGCGATCAGCACTGCGCCGCCGCACACCAGCATGGTGCCCCATAGCGACCATCGTGTAAACGGCTCTCCGAGAATCAGTGTAGCGCATATCGAGTTGAAGACGAGGCCCGAAGCCTGGAGGGTCGAGAGGACGGGTAGCGGGAGCATCGAGATCTGAATCGAGCTGCCCAGGACATTTGCGATGATGAACATGCCCATCCCCAGCTGCCACCTCCTCCTCCTATATGGCGGTCGCCTCGCATCGTATGGCCCCTTTTCGTCTTCGAGAATATGTGATTTCCGTTGCAGCGTGAGGCCTAGACTCTGGACACTCGTGGACATGAGCCCGACCACGATTCCGATCTGGAGCAAGAAGGTCGGAGTCAGTTTGGGGCAGGGTTTGAGGGGAGCTGTCTCAGCTGGCTAGCTCACCGCAATGCTCCCGCCAGGGGAAAGACCATCAATGAGCCCCATTGCGCAGAGGGTCGTCGGACATGTGTCGGACGCGGCGGACGTCGGGGGCTCTTATTGCGCTCGCATAGGAACCGTCGCGTGGTGGGAATCGAAGAACTTGTTCGGCAGGGGGGGGGGGGGTTCCTTTGTTTGTTGGGGTGCTCGATGCGCGTTGAGGTGGCGGCGGATGGGCGGTGAGTTTCGTTTGGGGCGGAAGAAGAGAACCGTTATGTTCAAGGTGTCTTTGCAATGATGAGGCGGTCGGTGTTGTTTAATGTCGGACGCTGTGGTACCTCAACATGTGAAGAAGGAAGCCGATGACGCTGGGTTCGGCACTTGGTCTTGGTGGCATTCAAGGGCAGGGCGGTCCCGTCCCCTTATCGACAGAGACGAAGACACCTACAGCCGGCAGCACCTGCACCCGTCGGCGATCATGGGACCCGACGCGGGCCGCAGAGGGCAGAGGGCAGAGGACGGAGGACGGAGGACGGAGGACAGAGACACTGACGATTGCAGTGTAGCGTCCTGCTGGGTTCGGTAGGAGTCGTCGTCACCGGGTAGACGGTGGAGGAATAAACACAGGAATGGCGGAGACGATGTGCCCAGATGGACTGGAATGGGCAGACTTCCAATTCAGAACCAGGAGTCCAGCACAGCGTCAAGAAGGGCCCCAAACGCGCAGTTCCAGTGTCCACTCAACGTTTTGGGGCGACGCAACCGCCTGTAGGGTCTCGTCTCGGGTTGTCGGCGGCGTCGGATCGGGTCTGGCCCAGATTCCGACGGGAGCGCCACGACGACCCTGTCCATGCGCTCACGCACTGTTCCCGCTGGACTCAGCTGTGGCTGGTGGGCTCGTGGGCTCCGTCATATGTGGCTTGTGTAATACGTGCCAAGGCCGTGGCGGGGTCAAGCTACAGGTGCCAAGCCGAACTTCGACATGGTCCATGGAGTCAGTCCGTATCGCTTGCTTGGGGGAAGCTGCGTCAAGGGCACTCGTTGATTGCCGACATCGTCAACTTCTCCATCTCCACGACAGCTGCCACGAACAATCCAACGACCGACCGATCGTCTACCTCGAATCCTAAGAACGAACTCCCTCCACTCCCAGCCCCCGCCGGACCTCTCCTTTCTTGAATACGACACAGCTCTCTGGGAGCTCACTCCCCCGAACGAACCGCATCCTCTTCGTCTCCGTTCCGACTTGGTGCAACCAGATTCGACTCCCTCACGACTCCCATCCCCACCACCAAGATGTCGAGCATCCACGCCTTGTCCGACGACCAGGTAAGATGCTATCTGGCGGCCAATTCTGGGTGGGCTGGGGGCTGTTTGTCCCGGCCTCGAGATTCGATATCCCCTCACCCCCCCTCCCAGGGGCAGCTGTCGACGGGCCATGCTCGCCCCGGTCAACAACGCATCATACACCAAGCAAGCAAATGGCTAATCACAACCGCCAACCCCTAGGTCGGGCAAGAGCTCCGCAAGATGACGGCGTTCATCAAGCAAGAAGCCAACGAGAAGGCGCACGAGATCAGCATCAAGGCCGACGAGGAGTTCGCCATCGAAAAGTCCAAGCTCGTCCAGCAGGAGACGGACGCCATCGACTCAGCCTACGCGAAAAAGTTCAAGCAGGCCACCATGTCGCAGCAGATTGGGCGGTCGACCGTGGCCAACAAGTCGCGCCTCCGCGTGCTGGCCGCCCGCCAGGAGCTGCTCGACGACATCTTCGAGGCCGCCCAGAAGCGCCTCGGGGAGGCTGCCACGTCAAAGGACAAGAAGCGCTACGACTACCCGGCCATACTCAAGGGCCTCATCCTCGAGGGCTTCTACGCCCTCGCCGAGCCCGAGATGCAGGTCCGCGCCCGCAAGGCCGACTACAAGCTCGTCGAGACGGCCATCGAGGAGGCCGTCAAGGAGTACAAGGAGAAGATTGGCGAAGATATCACGGCGACGATTGATGAGGAGAACCCCGTGTCGGACGAGAGGTAAGAGCTTCCCCTGACAAGAACAAAGGTCCGGAGGAGACAGGCTGACAACCCCCCTCCACAGCGCGGGCGGCGTCATGATCGTCGGAACCGGCGGCAAGATTGACATTAACAACACATTCGAGACCCGCCTGGGGCTTCTCAAGGAGAGCGCCTTGCCAGCCATGCGCAAGGCATTGTTCGGGGACAACCCGAATCGCAAGTTCCATGACTAAGCGTTACAAGCGAAAGGGCGCTGGGTGCAGTTGCATGCAAGCCCCAGGGGGTATTCTATGTTGCAAACCGCAGGGCTAGCTGGCTTTTTTCTTCCGACTAAGCATTGCTGTTGGGGTTTCCCTCTTCCCGTCCACAAACAAGGTACAGAGAAGAGCAGAGCAGGAGGAGAGATCAGGCGACGACACGGAGGCTGGGATGGAGACGACAGGTGTGGGACGGCGTACCGTCATTATCTTGTATGATACGGAGCTAGGGTCGACCGACGACGCCCGTCCACGCCGTGCTAATAAACATTCATAAACATCATGATACCGCTGCCCAGCCATCTTATCGATGCATCGCTGATTCTAACACGCAACCCAGTTATGCTCTGGAGCAGCCCCTTCCGAATGACTGGCCTTTGCCCCTTTCTAACAACATTTCCACCTTAAAACCGCAGGCCCGCGAGAAGCCCCATCCACTGGCCGGCATGACCCCGACCACCGTTGTCCGTGGCTCACACGCAAGCAAGGGCCCCACAGAAACCCCCTCCAAGACCTACATCTACGGCTTCCCCTTGCCCTTCTCCCAGTAGCGCTGCAACTTCTGCTGCTTCGGCTGCTCCACCTCGTCGCCCTCGTCTTCGCGGATGCCAAAGATGTTTGTCCTCGGCGGCGGCTTCGTGCGCGTCGCGTTCTGCAGCTTGCGCTCCAGGTCCTGCAGCGTGACGCGCGCGTCGAGGCGCGACGCGAACGCCGCGCCCTGCCCGTGGATGCCCGACCACATGACCTTGACGCGGCGCGCGAGGGCGTCGACGTCGGCGTTGAACTGGTCGGTCTCGTCGGGCGGCGAGCCGTCGCCGATGGCGAGGCCGAGGAGCTCGGCGAGCGCGCCGAGCTCGAAGAAGTCGGTGGCGGGGGTGACGTTGAAGGCGGGCGCGGCGTCGAGGTGGGCGAGGAGGGAGGGGAGGGAGAAGACGGCGTCTGGGGGGGAGCGGGCGAGGGAGGGGTCGTCGAAGACGAAGGCGAGGGCGAGGCGGCGGCGGAGCTCGACGAGGTGCGGGGAGCGGAGGGGGATGGAGAGGGTGGCTTCGCAGCGGAGGGAGGAGGATGGGATGTGGGCGTGGAGGGAGGCGCAGACGTCGGCGCACTGGAGGGGGGGAAGGGGGTTAGAGGTTGGTGGACGGACGGGAAAAGGGGGGGGGGGGGCTTACAAAGGTATCGTAGTCTTCGTCGGGGACGGCCCACACGAGCCAGAAGAAGGCTTCCTGGAAGATTTTGGCGAGGTCCTGGTCTTCGCGGACGAGGTTGTCCATGCCGAGGCGGAGGAGGATGGCGACACATCTGGTACGGCAAGGTTGGGTCAGGCCTATGCATGCCTCCGTGACGGCTCGAAGGGTGGAGCAGAGAGGTGTTTTGTCTCGCTCAATATACGCCTTCTCTCGGTCCTCGGACACTCTGGGTGTTGGTATGGACGGCGACTTAAGCACGCGCTCTGAGGCCCCGGCGTAGAGGAAGAGTTGGTCAACAGTGTTGGGGTCGACCAGCCGGCTGACTTGGTCCTCGCAAACGCCGAGGAGGCGGATGTACTCGTCTCTGAGCTTCTGCGACTTCTCCATATGAATCTCGCGGAGCACCCAGAGAAAGATCTCATCGGGGAGGGTTGGCAGCTTCTTCTCCGGTTCCTTTTCTCCAAGTTGGGTCGCCCCCTTCCGCTCTTTTTCTTGAAGTTGGAGCTTCTCTTTCCGCGCCTTTTCTTTGAGATGAATCTTCTGCTGGATGTTGAAGACTACCCCATCCTCAAAGAACTGCGAGCTTGTCTCTGCCCGCGCAAGGAACGCCCATATGCCTACCGCTGCGTGCCGGGGAAAGAGAACCCGCGCCTCTATCGACAAGCCATCGCTGGAGTGTTTATTGTCCTGGTGATCAAAGAAGCACCATCGAGGCTTCTGAACTGTGGCCTCTGTCCGCTTGACGGCCTGGAAGAGCTTCTCGCGCTTGGCCTCGGCCTCACTGTTGCTGGGATCATCGAAGACGTCCCGCATGGTTTCATGCATGGTTGACTGCTTCTTCCTCACAGACGACCCCAGCCGCGGCCTATCAGCCGCCATATCTTCTTCCTCCTCCTCCTCCTCCTCGTGTTGTGCCAGCAACGACTTGATCCGCAGCTCGCTCTCGGCGATTCTGCTGTCGGCCGCGGCGTGCTCCATAAGCGCCTTCATATCGAACTTGTGTCTCCTAGTCCGTATCGTCAGAGGCGAGGAGGGGAGCTCGAGGGCCGTTCGTTTGGCTCGGGGGGTGACACAGAGCTCCCGCCGCAGCGACGGCGCCGGTCTGGCTGCAGCGCCATCTCTGGCTTTGGCTGCTGCAAACAGGTCGGGCAGGTCGTCATCGGACGATTCGTCAGAGTCCTCGTCGTCGGAGCCAGGAATCACGGCATTGCGATCACGGACAGGCCGGACAGTTGGTGCTGGTGGGGACGAAGACAGAAGCAGGTCTGCCGGCGGCTCGGGCGGCGGGGATGGGGAGGGGGGGAGCCGTGGTGGGGTCTGGGCCGATGGTTTGGGCGGCGACGGCAGTTGTGGAAGCTCGGGCTCGGGCTCGGCGAGTTGGGAGCTCGGCGATGCCTTGGGAGCCGGTTTGAAGAAAGCGGTAATAGCGGCGTTCTTAGACATGACGCCGAGGTAAAGGCCCGGGTAGGGGAGGGGGGGTTACTGTTCAACAGTGCGTAAGAGTGTGTTGGAAAATGTACGGAATAGCTGTTCTTCCTCGGGAGGGCGTTCAGTCGCCTGGCCGTTGATCGTGGACAAGGATCTTGTGGTGTGACGGTCCCGCCGCAGTGGGATGGTTCAGAATTCAGACCTGCAGCCTCTGTCGCCTTTCCCAGGTCGGGTTCCGTTTGACGCGTCGCTCTGAATGAAACCGCGTCTCGCCTGACCGGAACTTGCCGATTTACTTACAGAGTGGCGCTCCTCAAGGGCTTGCTGCTCTAATTGCATAATTAGAGGACGGTGTATCGGGGTACTATGACAATCGGGGCGGGGAACAGGATCACGGGTCACGGAAGCTCAGGCCTCAGAGCAACGGGAGGGAGGGGTAGCGGGGGGCTCAGGGGGCTCGTTTCAGGGGCTGCATCGAGATCTGCAACGTCCATCTTTGTTCAACACAAACTCGGTGCTTTCTTCCATCAAGGCGCCATGGGAAACCAGCCCTACCTACTTGGAGAACAAAAAGCTTATTTGAACTATCCAGGTTTTTCAAAGAAGAGCGCAGACAACGGTTTTTTTCAAGGACGTCTCCCTTCAAAGGCTGACCAACGCTCGAGCGAGCTTGGCTGGACAATGGCTCGATGATGCCCCGACTCCGCACCTTCAGCCAAAAGTCTCCGGTCTCCAACCTCCAACGGCCGGTCACCCGGAGTCGATGTCACATCGCCGGGCTCTCGCAGCCGCAGATGCATTACTTATTGTGAACTTGGGGGATACGAAAGCGAAAGCGAGGGACATCGGATATCTCCCGTGCCTCTTGAGTCTTCATCCGACCTCATTGACGGCGCCTGTTGCTCTTGTTGAAACATCAAGAATCGAGTGTTCAACTGCCGTCGGTTTGGCGATGATGGCGCTTTGGCACGGCTGGAGCGCACAGAGCAGCGTGATGGTTGCTGCTGCTGCTGCTGCTGCTGGTGGCCAGCCCCTGCGTTCCCAACAAGCTGCCGAAGCGGTCCGTACCACGGCAGATGGCCTTTCACCAGCAACTCATTCATGTTTGGGTTCTAGGCACGCCCGTAACGACATCTGACAGGTTTCAAGGACGTCGGCGATCCTGGTCAACATGCTTATTGCCGGATCGAGCATATAACCAGCGCCCGGCTCGAGCCGCACAATGTGCAAGACAAGCCTCTCGCTGGGACCGGATACCACGAAGATCATATTCCCCTATCTGGTGCCCCGGCGGGCTGGGAATGTTTGTGTGTGATACTGCCTGCGTCAGTGATGGTGTGCGGCATGACTTCAGAAGGTTGGCACGGGCGGGCGATGATGTTTCATGCCCAGCCAGGTCCTGGATTTGTGTGAAACGCGCCCAGCCTGGCCGAGTCGTGTTCACCTCACGACTTTCAACCTGGTGTTCCGTAGTGGTTGCCGAGTTGGGGTGTCTTTGGGAAGCCGTGGGTGTAATTCGGCAAGCAGAGGTAGGAGACGTTGACGTTGCCCGCGTAGTGGTCGAGGACTCGAGGATGATGACCACAACCAAGGATGACCCTGGGGGGAGAGACCGAGTCCAGACTCAAGACAATGGCGGGCCGCGGCGCCGTGTGGCAGGTGAGAAGATGCCCTGCACCGCCATGCCCCGGCAGCCAGCGAGCCAGCCAATGCTATGAGCAAAGCGACGTTTGAAGGTATGAGATGACATGATCCCAAGTGGCAGGAAGGGTTCGAACAGGTGTCTCAGCTGCCCGTTGGCCAACGCAGTAGAAATGGTGCCTGGCTGCTGACGGCAATAAGCGGGCGATTCAAGATGAAATGGTATCGCGAACTCTGTCCTACGCTCTCTGCAACAGTGCCGAACAGCGAGCAAGTCTGGACTTGAAGACCGGAGAATGCTACGGTCGAGGTATAAATTGGGATGCGAGCGGTGAGGAGTCGACAAGACCGGGACAGCCATGGCTTTAAGCTTGGTAATAAACTCCCTTGCCAACCCCTATTATTCCAGCATTGAGCCTGTGATGCGGAATCCACGTGGACCTGAACTTGCCCATGGACTGGCGCGCTTCCCATTGAATGCTCCCAGGTGGACTCGTGGCGGGCCAGGCATTGATGAAGCTAGGTCGACATGGAATTTCTGGTGCGAAAGATATTTCCTACTGTGTAAATATGGAAGCCAGAGTTCCAGGCGTTCACAACTAAAGAATGACGATGGGCGGCGTGGGGCAGAAAAGCGGCGGGGGACGGCGGGAATACGGCGGATGGGGCTGACACTCTGTTCGCCCGAGCTCCGTCATCGTCCCTTTCTTTCCGACGTCCGTGATGAGTGACCCCATCGTGAATGACACTCCCCGAAATGCTTCTTCCCGTCCGTAGCATGGCAACGAGCGGAACAGCAACTCTAGGGTATTTCGGGCAGTTTGTCTCCACAGCATAGAGATACTGTGTATCCATGTTGCATCAACAATCAACAGTCCCGTCGAGACAGGACTTGCGGGGTTCTCAGAACGCCATTGTCGGGCATCGGCCTATACGCGGAACCGTCGGATTCTCACAACCTCTCCCAGGATCGGCCACGATCAAGTGCAGGGCGGGGAGGGGGGCGCCCAATAGGTGGTTGTGGTGTAAGCGGCTATGCAGTGGGAATGGGAAAGGTGTCAGTGCCGCTTCGCACATATGGCATACACACCTCTCGTGACAGAGTAGTTAATTCTCGAGGGCTCGCTGTCTGTCGTTCCGACGCCTGTGTCTGACCGAGCGAGGCATTGTGCCCTCATCAACTCCGCCGAGTCCTTCGCGGGGCCTTTACGCCGCATTCCTTCTTCCCCCCCACACCACCCACTGTCCCGCTGTCCCGCGGAGGCTGGATCGTTCAAGCACTGCAGATTCGCGTGAATAGTCCCGTTCGTGACCCGACATGGCCATCAACCATGACGACAAGTCGTCGGGTTGCGAGTCCCAACCCCGCAATAGGCAATGGCCATCGGGAGAGAAGATGAGTAAGGTCATACTGCCGCTCAAGGGGCGCAACATGCTGTTCTCAGCACGCTCGCGGGCGACGAGGCGAGATGCTGTGCTGTTTGTTGGCGGACGACACGGCCACACGGTCGGTGCATCGTGGTGGGTGTTGCGGCGCTGCTGTGAACAGTGAAGCCTGAAGGAGACGGTGGAAGAGGCCGAGCACTCCCAAGAAATCCCAAGAGGCGCCCCACTCTCGTGCCGCGACGCTGTGAAATGAGGACCGTGGAGGCGAGGCCAGCATGGTCCAGGGAGTTGCAGCGAACTTGCAGAGAATGATTACCAACCCCATTCAGGGTCCGAGGTGGACGGCCGAGCCACGATCGGTCTTCCCTGCAATCGGCGAGCTGGCCTTTTCGGTCAAGGCGGAGGACGAAGGGCTCGACCAGTGCCGCGTTGCCCCTTGTGAGCGGGAGTTGTCTTTTTTCTGCGATCTTTTCATGTCTCCCCCAGATCCAGTAGTTCCCATCTGCTTCATGGCAAAGAACAGATCAGATTGAACCCTCCATGATGCGCATTGCGGTCCCGGGATCGCCCTTGTTCGTCGGTTGCTGACTGGCCGCGTCGAATTTTTGGCTGGTCTGCCCCGTGCCCCCCCCCAGAAGTTCAAGAAGCAAACCCCCGGCTCACCCGGACATCCCAAAGCGAAAGCGGGCGGGCCAACACGACTCCCTGAGTGCGCTGAGTGGCCCAATCCACTTCCAGCTGGCCAGCCGCCACGCCCGAGCCCGACCGCGCTCCAAAATCTCTCCCTCAATTCCTTTGCGTGTAATTTGTACGCTACGAGGCCCAGCGCCATCCAACCCACGCTAGAATCACGTCGTTCCTGGCCTCAACACCGCCAGCCCGCTGCCCCCTTTCCGCCCCCTTGATCTCACCAAAAAAAAACCGGCATCACTTGACCGCTTGCCTTGCTTTTGCTTTCCGCACGCGGCGCGCCACGCCCGAATACATCGCCGACCGACTGCGACGACGACCACGACGACCACGACCACGACCACGATACACGGCCACCAAACCGACGGCCAGCGTTCCCCCTTTCCCCGTCAGCCTTCGCCCACCGCGAGCGGCTCGTCACCGGCACCACCACCGACTCTCCTCCCTCGATACCCTCGCGCAATCCCAATTGCAGTGGCGTCAACACAGCAAAACGGCCGACTCTGGCCAGCCTGGCCAACAGCTCGGGTTGATCGGGCTCTGCCCGCGACGCTCTCCCCATGGGGCCAAAACAGCCCGAGGACGGCGGTGGCACCCCCGGGGCCCCGCTGTCGATGCAGCGGTCAAGATGGGCGACGCGGAAGCTGACGGTCAAGAGTAGTAGCATGAAACGGCTCTCGCTGGTGACCAGGAAGCACAACCGAAAGTTGTCGACCGAGAAGAAGCGGGCATCCGGGGGGTCCGAATCGCTGCGCCAGGACCAGCAGACGGATGGCGGTCAGGACGAAGCCTCGAGCAATCACAGCAACGGCAACGGCAACGGCGACCCTCCACGGCAGATCTACTTCAACACACCGCTGCCGCCGGAGCTCAAGGACGACGATGGCGCTCCGCTCCGCCAGTACCCGCGGAACAAGATCCGGACCGCCAAATACACCCCGCTCACCTTCGTTCCTAAGAACATGTGGTTTCAATTCCACAACATTGCCAACATCTTCTTCCTCTTCCTCGTCATCTTAGCCGTGAGTAACCCGCGATTTGTCGCGATATCGGTGGCCTACAGGCCGCCCCTTTGGGCCTCGCAAGCTGACATGGGCTAGATTTTCCCTATATTCGGAGGCGTGAACCCAGGACTCAGCGCGGTCCCCCTAATATTTATTATCCTCGTCACGGCCGTCAAGGATGCGATCGAGGACTACCGGAGAACCATTCTCGACATCGAACTCAACAACGCACCCGTGCATCGGCTGGTGGGATGGGAAAATGTCAATGTAGAGGAGGACAACGTGTCGGCATGGCGGAGATTCAAAAAGGCCAACACGCGCATCTTTGGCGCCGCGTGGAACGCCATCGAGTCCCTGTGGGACAAGGACGACCAGGCCGCGCGGAGGAAGACCATGTACGATGACCCGCGCCCCTCGATTCAGACAACGCGATCGCAGCGCAATTCCTTCATGTCCATCCGCGAGGATATTCAGATGACGCCCGTCCCCTCGCCTTTGCCGCGGAACAAGGAGCTGGGGCCCCCGCCCGACGTCAACATCGCCGAGACGGACCCCTCGACCCTCGCCAACGAGCTGGCGATCCGGGACATGAAGGGCGACTTGGTCAACCACCACATGCCCATCTCGGGAAGGGCGCGCTTCCACAAGGACGCATGGAAGAACATCGTCGTGGGCGACTTTGTCCGGATTTACAATGACGACGAGCTTCCAGCTGATATTATCATCTTGGCAACCTCGGATCCGGACGGCGCCTGCTACGTGGAGACGAAGAACCTGGACGGCGAGACCAACTTGAAGATCAGGTCCGCTCTGCGATGTGGCCGCACCATTAGGCATGCGCGGGACTGCGAGCGCGCCCAGTTCATGATCAGCAGCGAGCCGCCCCAGCCGAATCTGTACAAGTACAACGGCGCCATCAAGTGGCAGCAGCCCCCGCCTTGGGATGAAAACGGGGAGCCTCTGGAGATGGCCGAAGCCATCACCATCGACAACATGCTCCTCCGCGGCTGCAACCTCCGAAATACCGAGTGGGCCCTCGGGGTCGTCGTTTTCACCGGCCACGATACAAAGATTATGATGAACGCCGGCATCACGCCCAGTAAGCGTGCCCGCATCGCGCGTGAACTCAACTTCAACGTCGTGTGCAACTTTGGTGTCCTCCTCGTCATGTGCCTCATCGCCGCCATCGCCAACGGCATGGCTTGGTCCAAGACGGATGCGTCGCTGCATTGGTTCGAGTATGGCTCCATTGGCGGGACACCCTCGCTGACGGGCTTCATCACCTTCTGGGCTGCCTTGATTGTCTTCCAGAATTTGATTCCCATCTCGCTCTACATCTCGCTCGAAATCGTCCGGACCCTGCAGGCCTACTTCATCTACAGCGACGTCGGAATGTACTACGAACCGATCGACCAGCCCTGCGTCCCCAAGTCTTGGAACATCTCGGACGACATTGGCCAGATCGAATACATCTTCTCGGACAAGACGGGTACCCTGACCCAGAACGTCATGGAGTTCAAAAAGGCCACCATCAACGGTCAGCCATACGGAGAAGCATACACGGAGGCTCAGGCTGGCATGAACAAGCGGCTCGGAATCGACGTCGAGACGGAGGCTGCCCAAGCGAGAGCCGAGATCGCCAAGGCCAAGGTACAGGCCCTGCAAAGCCTGAGGGAGATGCACGACAACCCCTATCTCCACGATGACGATTTCACCTTTGTCGCCCCCGACTTCGTCGACGACCTCGCCGGCCACCACGGGCCCGAGCAACAACGAGCGAACGAGCACTTCATGTTGGCCTTGGCCCTCTGCCACACCGTTATTGCCGAGAAGCAGATTGGTTCCAAGCCGAGGATCGTGTTCAAGGCGCAGTCCCCTGACGAGTCTGCGCTCGTTGCGACTGCTCGCGATATGGGCTTCACCGTTCTCGGGATCCAGAATGACAAGATCCACCTCAACGTCATGGGCGAGGACCGACACTATCCAGTGCTCAACACGATCGAGTTCAACTCGAGCAGGAAACGGATGAGCTCCATCATCCGGATGCCGGACGGCAAGATCATGCTCTTCTGCAAAGGTGCCGACAGCGTCATCTACTCCCGCCTCAAGAAGGGAGAGCAACGAGAGCTGCGCGACGAGACAGCCAAGCATCTGGAAATGTTCGCCGTTGAGGGTCTCCGTACGCTGTGTATTGCGCAGCGCGAGCTCTCGGAGGAAGAATATTCCGCGTGGCGGAAAGAGCACGATGTGGCAGCCAGGTCACTTGAGAACCGCGAAGAGAAGCTCGAGGAAGTCTCTGATAAGATTGAGCAGGACCTCACCCTGCTGGGAGGGACGGCTATCGAGGATCGTCTCCAGGACGGCGTGCCAGATACGATTGCCCTCTTGGGTGACGCGGGCATCAAGCTGTGGGTCCTCACCGGCGACAAGGTCGAAACCGCCATCAACATCGGCTTCTCGTGCAACCTGCTGAACAACGACATGGACCTCCTCCGGATGCTGGTTCACGAGGACGAGAGCGGTCAGCAATCCGAAGACGAATACCTGCGCTTGGCCGAGGAGGAGCTGGACAGAGGCCTGGCCACCTTCAACATGACGGGCAGCGACGAGGAGCTCAAGCTTGCCTTGAAGGACCACGAGCCACCGGCCCCCACTCACGGGCTTGTCATCGACGGCTTCACCCTCCGATGGGTGCTCAGCGAGGGGCTCAAGCAAAAGTTCTTGCTCCTGTGCAAGCAGTGCAAGTCCGTGCTGTGCTGCCGTGTCAGCCCTGCGCAAAAGGCCGCCGTCGTCTCCATGGTTAAGAACGGCCTCGATGTCATGACCCTCTCCATTGGAGATGGTGCCAACGATGTCGCCATGATCCAGGAGGCCGACGTCGGTGTGGGCCTCGCCGGTGTCGAAGGTCGCCAGGCCGTCATGTCGTCCGACTACTCGATCGGCCAGTTCCGCTTCCTCTCGAGACTTGTCCTCGTCCACGGGCGATGGTCGTACCGGCGCTTGGCAGAGTCGATTAGCAATTTCTTCTACAAGAACATGGTGTGGACCTGGGCTGTCTTCTGGTTCCAGATCTTCTGCAACTTCGACATCTCGTACATCTTCGACTACACGTACATTCTCATGTTCAACTTGTTCTTCACCTCCGTCCCGGTGGTCCTTATGGGTGTTCTAGACCAGGACGTGAGCGACACGATGTCTCTGGCCGTCCCTCAGCTCTACCGTCGCGGCATCGAGCGGCTCGAGTGGACGCAAACAAAGTTCTGGTGAGTGCATCCGGGTAAGATGCGAAAACGTTCCATTGCTGACCGCTGCGCAGGGCCTACATGGTTGACGGTATCTACCAGTCGGTCATAAGTTTCTTCATCCCTTATATCTTTGTTGTCCTCACGGCCACGGCCACGGCGAACGGACTCGACGTCGCCGAGCGCACCCGGCTCGGCGCCTACATTGCCCACCCTGCCGTCTTCACCATCAACCTTTACGTCCTCATCAACACGTACCGCTGGGACTGGCTGATGGTCCTGGTTGTGGTCATAAGCAACCTCTTCATATTCTTCTGGACGGGCATCTACACGGCCTTCACGTACGCCACGGGATTCTACCAGGCCGCGCCCCAAGTCTACCAAGAATTGACGTTCTGGATGTCGCTCATCATCACGCCGACCATCTGTCTGCTCCCCCGCCTCGTCATCAAGTGCATCCAGAAGCAGAGGTTCCCTTACGACGTGGACATCATCCGGGAGCAAGTTGCCCTTGGGGAATACGCCGGCATCGAGAAGAACTCCCCCGCCGTCGCCGGCGGCGGCCAGGGCGGCCTCGAGGGGGCCTCTTCGGGCTCGTCGGAAGTCTCTGGCAAGAGGAGCAAGCACGCGCAGTACGCCAGCGTGGACGAGGACAGGCGGCCCATCTACCCTCCCTCTGTGGCCACGCACAACACACGGACCCAGAACGGGAGCGACGGTACGAACTATACCATGCACAACCGCATGTCCTTCGACATGCGGCAGGAAGACGAGCTGACGCAGGAGGTGAACGTGCGTCCGTCTATAGACCGCGCTAGACCATCCTATGACAGGATAAGGGCCTCGATGGACCGCGTCCGGCCCAGTCTCGAGGCCAGCAACGACTTCACCTCGGCGGCTCGGCTCAGTAGGATCGAGTCGTCGCGCTCGACGCACGATCACGACGGCGTCGCGAGCGGCCAGCGCCGCTTCAACCTCAACACGGTGCGGAAACGGGGCATGTCGGCCTTTTCCAAGAAGAGCATCGACCCATGAGAGGGGGTCGGCGCGGGGGGGGGGGCTGGGGGGCTGAGACGAACAGCCGCGTCACGCTTATGAGGTTTCAGAGCGCAAGCGCGGGGGGGACATCTGGGGATGGGGAAGAAGAGAAAAAGAAAAGAGGTGGAATGCTTTGTAAAAAGTGTACATTATTAATGGCTCTCTCGCTCATGTTGTTGCTGTGTGTCGCGACACCACTACTGGCACATACCAAAATACCCCTCCGACACACAGCGGACTCGGAATTGGTGGCATCCGCATGGGAAAGGCAGGCTGGCAGGCAGGCAGGCAGGCAGGCGGCGGACTCTCGAAGACTATTTGCTCTTTCTTCTTTTTATTTTCACTACTTTTCTTTTTTGGCTTAGAAACACACCTAGGCTTATACCACCATACTACCATGCCTTCTTTCTTGTTTCCTGTTTTGGTTGGTACGTTTCAGGCATTGCAGCGGGGAGGACGCCTAGGATCTACCTTCTTTCCTCTTGGGCGTCTCGCTCGAGTTTGGTTGGATGGAAGGAGCAAGGAGGGCAGAGGAAGGGGAGAGGGGGAGGTACATATACACGATCGTCATGGAAAGAAGGTGGGAGGAGGAGGATCCGTTCGTCTGGTTTTCGTTTTCTCATTGTCATAGCCGGCGCTTTTTTGTGGCTTTGTCTGCATTCTTTTTTTCTTTTTGGCTCTCAGGAGAGGGAGGGGGTGGTGTATATAGATTAGGTGGAAGATTTCGAGATGCACAGGATATCATAGCTTGTGATCTTGTGGGAAGGGAAATGATCTAGGCAATACTTGTTTCCATTTGACTCATGAGCTCGCGTTGTGTGGCCAAAAGCGGGGGAGTCGGCGTTGTTGACTTTGGCGAAGGCAAAAAGGGGCGGGTTGAGCAACGTGTGCAGCAACAAGGTGTACTTATCCGTCCCATTCACCCACACCTTGACATAAATGGTCTATTCTGCTCTAATCTCGGTCTGTGTACCTCTTTTCGCTTTGGTTCGCCCGCCTGTAAAGTAAATAACCCCGATATCTATACCAAAAACACCCCGCTTCTCTCCCAAACTCCATTTCCTGAACCCAGGCCTGTCCATCCCTCGTCTCGCTGTAGTATGCATAGCACAGGAACAAGCCTGTGAAAGGATAAAAAGAAAACGCAACGCAAAAGCCAACGCCGATATCTACCATATAGAATGCCCATACTCTCCTAGACCATGACGCCGTCAACCCTGTACCATCTCAAAGCACCGAACGGAGACCATCTCAAAACATCTCACACTCCTCCTCATCGCCTCCCCTACCGGCGTGACCACTCGTCTCAATCAGCCACCTCATAACCGGCTCGACCGTGTCCAGCCCATCGCCGCGGGCACCGTCAAAATCCCCAAGCAGGTAATGCCCACCCCTCCGCTTGTAGTTTTCCTCATAAGAACGTCGCGGAGTCTCCCTCGCCTTGTGCCGCTTGACCGACTCGTCCATCCGCTCCAGAAACGACTCAAACGAGTCATTCGGCCCCCGCCCCGTCTTGGGCAGGGGGGCCGAGTACATGGTGTTGACGGGAGGAAATACGGTGGGCGGATGGGGGAAGCCCCGGCGGCGGCGGGAGGGGAGAAGGTCGACGTCGTTGCGTGGGGTGTCGGCGGTGCTGTGGTGGTGGTCAATGGTGGTGGTGTTGGACGCAGCGTCCAGGGAGGGGAGGCAGGAGGTCGAGGGCCTTTCCTTGTTGTCGTCGTGGCTGTAAGGGTTCGAGCGAAATGCCGACGACGCCGACGATTCCTCGTAGTCGCTTTCCAAGTTCTCAGGGAGGGTTGTTGACGCCTCGTCGTCGTCGGAAAGCGTCTCCCGAAAGGCCACGGACGAGAGGTCCTTGTAGTCGCCACATGAATCTCGCTCTGCCTCGTCGTGGCTGTCGTCGTGCTCATACAGCACCGCCACCCCTTTGCTGCTGGGCTTGGCGGCGACCGTCGTGTAGTGCTCCGGCTCGAGGGCGTGGACGTTAACACGACCGCGGCGGGCACCCACCTCGCCCTGGTGCCCCCCGGCCTCCTCTAGCTCCTTGACCCGCCCCAGGAGAATCTCAAGCTCCCGAGCCCGCAGCATCTGCAGTCTCTGGTACTTTTCCATCAACTTCATGTGGGACTCGGAGCGGGGTATGCGGCGTTTGTTCTTCGTCTGGGGCTCAGGAATCTTGTTGTTGGTGTTACTGTCGCTGTAGATGGAAGACGGATCGGGGAGACTCGGCGAGGGGAGCGGTCGGAGCTTTGGTGTGGATGAGCCGCAGGGTGGGAAGTCGACAAAGGTACCCTCCTCGAAGGGGGTTGCCCATGGAGTATTATCGAAGGATGGCTGGGCGGTGACGAAACGGTCGTTTTCTTCGGCCTCGGCTTCGGACAAGATCTCTTCTCGCTCGCAGGGAGGCGTGGGCAGTTGGCCTATGCAGCACCATTCGCGGTAGAGCTTCTTTTCGGGGATGTATTTTGATTCGCTGACGGTGTTTTGTAGCCCCTTTATCTCGGGAATCACAGAGACCCCGACAGTCGTACCGACAGAGGACGCGTACGACTCCACCTTGGAGACCGAATCCTCATTTCTGGGATTCAACTCCTCGTGGGGACGATGTAGAGGCGACGAGTGGTTCAGGTGCCGCGGTGGCAGAGGCGGCGGCGAGCGATGCAGCTGTCGCGGTGGCGGACGGACTCCGTTCAAGGGGACGACGACACCGGGGACTACGACTCGCCGGGCGGTCAGCTCTTGAGTATGGGGACAACCGACGAGAGAGCGATGACCAACCGCTGCGGGCAAGCCACCGGTGCCGCCGTCCTTGTCATTCCCACCATGCTGTGTCGCCGCGGCTCCATCTTCTGGCGGCGAGGTCGGCGGCGCATCGATCGTCTCTTCCGGGTCGAGCTGCATCGGATGGGGCGTCCTTTCGGAGGAGGCCGGGATGACTCTTATGGCGGCCGCCGCCGCTCCCACCGAGGACGATCGGCCCCCGACGACCGGGGCGGCCCGCGTCTTGCTGCTGAGGGGCTTGCGGCGGATGGTGATGGGGCCTTGTTTCGCGGCGTCTTTGGGCGGAGGCTGGTCGGCAGGCGATGGCTCGGCAGCTGGCCTGGGCTCGTCGACGATTCCATCGACATGGGCGTGCTCGACCGGTATCGATATGGCAATGTGACGATGGCCATCGATGGTGCGTCCCGCGACGGCCGAGTCGGGGAGCCTGAGCAGAGGCGGCGCGGGAGAGGGGGTCGATGACGTCGGCTGCCCGGCCTTCTTGCCTCTTCGGAACTTGCTTCCCAGTCTCAGGAGCGAGAGGACGACGCCCTTCTTCTTCTTTGCCGGGGGCTCGCCGCCCTTAAGCTGGTTAGGGTCCGACATGTAGTTTTCGGGCGGTGGTGTTTTATTTCGGAGGAAGTCGAGGAGACCGAACGATGTGTCCCGGTCGTTTGCCCGCTTGATCTTCTTGCGCAGCAGGTCCTCGCTAGTGTCTGGGTGACGAAATATCTCGCTGAGGATGCTGGATGAGTTAGAGAGCTTGCGGAATACCTTGGGGCGGCAGAGATGGTGGACTTGGGAGTCGCCGGTAGTGGCGGTGGTGGTGGTGGTGGTGTTGTTGTTGTTGGCTATTGGGGGCCCGGACACGACAGTAATGAAGTGGGAAGAGCCACCGTTGACCTGGGAGCTTCTTCGCTCCCCAGGTGGCGAGACGACGGGAGAGGTGTTATCGGACATGATTATTACGGTTTCGTGCTTGATGTATATGCCGACGCCGGCGGCATTGCTGCTGCTCCTAAGCAGCGGCGTGTTATGCTGGTTGACACGAGGCATGTCTCTTTTTTTGGACCCGAAAGATCAGATGAACCTAGGGGGGGGGGTCACGGACACGGATCTCCTCGTCTAGCTACGGCCTCGGGCGTCAGTCGTCATGGACAGACAGGACCTCGGTCTGGAAGAATGCATGTCTCTCTCCTCCTCCCACTTACATGCGAGGCCTGATCTCTTGCCAGAAGAGTCGCGTTTTATGCCAAAGTCAGCACAACCTTTTCAGGCTCTGGGAGGTAATGAATAAAACAAAACGAGTGTAATATTCCAGACCACTCGGACAGGAGGCTGAGCAAAAAGGAAACAACAGATGGCGCCGAGAGGGGCTGGGTTTAATAGGTTGATCAGGGCCACCAGGGACCATCATCCACGAGCCGACCTGCGCTTGCATTCTCCCGCATTAGAATGTGTATGGGTTCAGGTATCGGACACAGTAGCGTGTTAGCAACCTTGGTCGTCGACGTGCAGATGGCATGAGCCTCAGGACGTGCCGGAACCCCAAGGCTCTCCGGGGGCGAGATGAGAGTGGTCCCGAGGCAAAGACCGACACTGATGCATGCCCGATGCATGCCTGGCACTGTAGAAGCAGGAAAGCGGCAGCAGAGAGCATGATCCGAGGCTAAGGAGGCCAGCCATGAACAAACGTGGAACCGCCATGTCGGAGAGGAACTGCACCACGCCCCTCGCCCCTCGGGGTCATCTCAGTCACGCGAGACGACACATGGTCCCCGGTGCATGGTCTTCTTGCACCAAGCACCTCCAAGCAGCACGAGGCCACGCCCAGCACGCAGGCACCGGCTCACCACTCGCTCAGATAAATCTTCGTGGTAACTGCGTCTAGTCAAGGGACTGGACCCCCCAACAGTGTCGCTCTAAAAGCACACCATGTTACCTAAGCCCTTGTCGACTTCCAAAGAGCTTGCAGTCAACTCTGTCTGTGGTGATTCCTCAACACCACGAGTCCTCGCTACTGTCTCCCAGTCCCGGCAAGAGGATGTTGCCCTCTCACTTCCGTCCCGTCCGACCTCTGTCGAATGCGGAAACCTCGCGACGGAACACGCCTCTTTTTTCTCTTGACCTTTGAATGACGCCCGCTAAATGCCATTCGTGTCGAAAAGCAAAACGCCTAGCTATGCAATGCAGAGAATGCAAATGCCCGCACATGGTTTGTTGTAAGAGAATTCACCTCGGTGGCTTCCGTCTAATAAATGGATCGACTGGTTTCTTCTTTTTCGGCGGCTGTGGACCCTGTCATCAGTTAGTCACTGTGTCGTCACTGTATTGTTGGGACGCATCACTCACCCTCTGCCCCCCAGGGCCCGTGGGCGGCCGCATACTAGGACCATTTTGCGGTCCAGGCGCAGGAGGCGAGGGCCTTGAAGGCGGCACCAAGCCCAGCACCTCCATGGCCGATGGGTCCACCGGTGCTGCTTGTGTCCTGGGCCTGGGACCCCTCGGCGCCATCGACGGGCCGTGTTGCATTGGCTGGTGCTGGTGTATCTGGTGAGTTGGGCGTTGTCATTAGCACTTCGTTTTGCGGCCTAGTTTGTGGAGGGGTGGGCGCATCGGGGGAGTGGTTCGACCTTGGGCTGTCACATACTTTCTTTGCATCCGGCTGCTGTCCGTCCTCGAGATGGCGCTTCTTGGTGGTGCTTGTCGTCTGAATCATAGGCGGTCCAGCATTGCGCTGCACTACCTGACCAGCCTCGCCTCGCCCATCGAGCCCTCCAATTCCCTGCCCACGATACGGAATCGTTGGGGGAGGAGGGCCTTCACTGCTCCTCAACTGGCTAGTGGATGACCTGCGGCTGTCTGGGGCAGGCCCTGGTGGTCCGGCTTTGGGGGGCCGGGAATTGTAAGATGGCGCATCGGTCATAACGACGTCCTCGTCCAGCTCTATCACCGTCCTCTCTTCCTTCTTGGCCTCTTGCTTGGTGTAGCCACCGCTCTGGAGAGCTGCGAAAGCCGAGGGCGAGAGCTTCTGTCCTGGCTGGCTGAGCAAGCCCATGACGTTACCCGTCGTGTACCGGTCACGTTGCCTCGCATCGTCAATGAGCTTGGCCCAGAACTCGCCCTGAACGAGGGCGCGGGAATCACCCAGGATCCAGAGAGACGACTTGGCACGCGTGAGACCGACGTTCATACGGCGAATGTCCGTCATGAACCCGATGCCACCAGTCGGGCTGGCACGCACGCAAGAAAAGATGATGATCTCACACTCGCGACCTTGGAACGCGTCGGTCGTGTTGAACTCAATATCTTGCAGAATGCTCTCGCCATAGCGCTGCGTAAATCGATCCCGGAGTCGGAAGAGCTGTGCTTTGTAGGGCGTGATGATGCCAATCTTTCCCTTGAAGTCAACGTCGCCATAATCGGCGCGGATACGCTGGTAAAGCTGCATCGCAACATTGAGCTCTTCGTCGTTCACGAGCGACTGGTTTCGAGGACCACGCTGCTGCGAACCCTTGACGTCGAAGAACCGGTACGGGCCGAGAAGGGCGCTCTGGTGCCAGGGCTGCATGCGCATCTTTCCCATGTCGGCACCATCCTGGAGTAATCCTTCGTAAAACTCCCGGCTGGGGAACAAGCTGATTTCGGGATGCATGCGATATTGCTGGTCGAGCAGATGGACGTCACTGGCGTGGTTCTTCTGCATCCGAACGAACAGACTCTGGTCATATCCGTACCTCGCCGCTGATTGAGACAGCACTGTAGGAGGCAGCTGCTTGGGATCTCCGACGAGAATGCACTTGTGGCACCCGTACTTGAGCGGGATCAGAGCGCTCAGCTCCACACACTGGGCAGCCTCGTCGATGATCACAGTCTCAAACTCGACGTTGAGGTTCTTGAACATCTCGTGGCCGCTACCGCTCAGTGTCGCGCAGAGCACATGGGCCTTGTCGAGAATGTCCTGCTGGATCTGGCGCTTCTTGATTTCCGCCTCGCGGGCGTACGTGTTCCCGCTGCTTTTGTCAGCATCGATCCTGGCTCCGACATGAGCTTGTCTGCGCTTTAGCTCGTCGAATTCTCTCTGTATCTTCATTGCGAGGTCGCGGTCCTCGCTCGCACGTGCTGCCTCAAGCTGAGGCCGAAGCTCGTCAAGCTGTTTCTTGATCTCGCCGGCTTGCTTGTGCATGAGATCCCGGTTGTTCGGGACATTGTTGTTCAGCTCGGCATCCATCCGCGTCTTCACAAGCTCCTCTAGCGTAACGTCCCTGACTGCGGCATTGATAGCATCGGGGCGGCCTAACCGCACCACGTTAATCTTGTGGAAGCCTCCGTTGAAGCTCTTGACGCCGGCCTTGAGACGAAGCACCAGCTCGTCGACAGCAGCGTTGCTGGGGGCACAGACGAGCAGTTTCTTCGACGTGCCCTTGGGAGTGTAGGACCCAGGAATATCCGGCTTGCTAATGGACACTGCACCATTTGTCGACTTGAGGCTATTTGGCGGCAGGAGGCAGCCAACCATGGCAACGATTGTCTTGGTTTTGCCTGTTCCTGGCGGTCCCTGGACCAGAGTAAACCCATCATTCTCCTTTGCATTGAGGATGGCTTTGGCTTGGCCGGTGTTCAACTGGTAGTTTCTCATGACACCCTCAACCGCCTCCTTGCCAAAGATCTGCATCGGGGACGGCTCGGCATGCAGGACCTCCTGCATGAGGTCGTAGTACTGCAGACTCTCAAGAGCTGCATACTCTCGCTCGATGGTCGTCATGTTGGTTATCTTGACCACGGTTGTCTCCGACCCTGGAATCAGCGACGACAGGATCTGGTTTCCCTTGGTGCTGAGGCGGAAGGAAATTTCGACGTTCTCCTTCTTGTACGCCGTCTTCCAGATTCGGGCAAGACAGTGGTGCTCCCCTGGTTGGTTGAGGGGATCGCCGCCCTTGGAGAGGATGACTATGTCGCCCTCGGAGCATCCGCGTTCCCTGCTGATGGTAACCTTGACCGTGGCCGTCACCTCCATAAACTTATCAACCGTCATCCGGCTGAGAACCTTGACGCCAAACGGCTTAGAAGTCGTCTCGTCCTTCGAGGTGACAAATGAACGCCACGCCTCATTGATGAGCAGCGGAAAGAACGTCTTCTTGTAGCTCTGCGGGTCCGTATACGAGTCGGAGACTTCGGCGAGGCGGTAACCGTTGGGCGGGTCATTGCCGCCGTGGAAGATGTCCCATTCCAGAATGGCCTGGTGGAGGATATCCATGGGTGGGATCAGACGGGCACGCATGTCCTTTGCGGAACGCTGGACCCTTTGCTTCTTGACGGGTCCCCGTTGATCCACCAGGATACCTCGTCGGCGTCGCTCCGCTTCGTCCATCGACTTCTTTCCTGCACCAGCGCGGCGCACAAGCATATCGTCATCATCATCAGAATCATCGTCCTCGGAAGACGATCCGACCATAATCTCGTCTTTCGCGACGGGCGCATGATCTTTGCCCCTGGTCGCTGAGATGCCGAGCAGGCCGGAGCCTTCTCCAGCGACAATTTTGGGAGGAGCACGCAGTGCCTTGGCCTTGGCGATGGCATCCGCATCTCTCTTCGCCTTCTCAGCCTTTTCCTTGAGCCTGGCCTCCTTGATCGACGCGCCAGATATGAGCGGCTTTGTCTCGACCCTTGGCTTGGCCAGCGGCTTGGACAGCGGCTTGGGAAGCGGCCTGGGCAGAGCATCGAGCGTGGCCTTTCGCTTGTCGGAATGGGGCGTCAGGCTGTCAAGATCGGCCTTGATAGAGGCCGAGAGGGAGGCCGTGCTAGCCTTGGTGAAATCGATTCTGCTCTGCTTGAGAGCTGCCTTGTCGTTCGGCCCCCTGTCTATCGTCCTCGCGCCGATGAACTGGATCTCGATTTCGGCATCTTCTCCAAGGGCCTTGAGAAGCTCGATACGTTGCTCATCGGTGAGGTTAGTTTTCAGTGGGTATCCCCGTGTACCCGATGAGAACAATCTTTTCTTGGTCATGCTGTGGACCAATGCGACTGCCTTTGGAGAAAGGGCAATATCGCTGTCCTTCAACCGCCCAACCAGCTTTTGGATGAGACCAATGATGCCTTGGATCAGCCAAAGATCCTGGAGTTGCAACATGTCCACCACCCATTCGGCGATGGCGTTGCACGGGGTGAGAACAATCTTCATGGCTGCTGCCGCGGAATCCCCCTCCTCATTGTCAGGGGCTGTCAGTGCCGAGGCCACGAGACCGTCTTGCGCCAGGACTCTGTTGGCCAGGTCAATGACATCTCGGCAGAAATTCTCCATGGTCTTCTTGTCCACCTTGCTGTGCCAGGTTCTCATCATCTTGAACGAGTGACCAACAACTTGCCACTGACTCTCCCACCACACGCGAACTGTGGTGCGCTCTGCTGGTGTCAGGGTTTTGAGCCGCAGTTGACCTACGCCCGTGTCGCACATGCCGTCGAGAACAAGCTCACTACACTTGAGGAGCGGCATCATGTGTGCCCACGGGCTGTGTGTCTTCTTTTCGCCTGCTAGGTTGTTGATAGCACCGGCAAAGGCATTGAGGAAGGGACACAGATACTCCTCCAGCATTTTGTTGATGGCCTCTGAGGGCAAGAATTCGCCTGTCGTGGCCTTGATGAGCTCCATGCCCGCTTCTCGGATGGCCTCTTCGCCATGGATCAGCGAGGAAACGATAGGGGCAATGGTCTCGCCCTGCGGCTCTGAGCAGAACCTGTCGAGATCGGATGCGTTGAAGTCGGACAGGCGCCCCAGCATCTTTCCAATGGCCGTTGTCTGCTGCTCATACCGAGCATTGAACTGCTTCTGCTTTTGGTCCAGAACAGCTTTCCGGAGTGGTATGAAGCGTTCAATGCTTCTAAGAGGCATTGTTGCCATTAACATGGCCTTGGCGAGCTCGACTTGACCCGACCATAGCATTTCCAGGAAAGATTCCCAGAGCTGGCCCGAATCTCTCTTTACTGCGTCCTGGACAGCAACGCCCTCAATCAGGGCATTCCACTCGACCCGAGTCGCCATGGCATCCAGGGCGAGTGCCGAATGAATGATGGAGACCGCGGTGGTGGATTGGCCCACGTTGATTTTGTCAACAGACCGGGGGTGTGCAGTGTCGACAATTACCTCTTTGTACTGGACGACGCGGTTGAGGAGCTGATTTACAATCATGAGCGAGGTGCCAGTGTCGAAAGAAGATGGCGAGCGGACGAATCCCTCCAAAGACTCATGAAGGCTTGCCAGCCCGGCTAGAGTGCTTGTGATTCTGCCCTCTTCGCTCAGATGCTTCCGGTCCATCACCCGATATGTTTCGAAGAGATGTCGGAGTATGGTCTCGCAGGCATCTGACCTGCGATTCAAGGGAAGGGAGTGGATTAATGCCCTCAGCCAGTCTGCCAGGAGCGGCACTTTCCCGTTGGAAGTACCATCCTCCTTGGGTTGCTCGGGGATTAGGGAATTGTCGAGGAATCCTATGAATGCTTTGCTCTTGAAGATTTGCTCCACCATGACGCTCGGAGTGACTTGATCAAAGGCAGCCCAAAAAGCCTTGCTCGAGCCGTCCAAGAGCGTGCGGAGACCTTTCAAGATCTCGGTCAAGGCCTCGGGTGTAACTTCTCTTGAGTCCAGATGGTCCAGCGCAAGAAGGTAAACGCTAGGAGAAACCTCCATGGCCCTGAGTGACTCGCGGATGCGCTGCTCACTCAGTGCTGGGAGAATAGCCTGTATGCCCTGCCAGAAACGAGTGATCTTTTCCGGCGTCACTGGCCCTCTATTTGAGGTGACGCGCAGAATAGCTTCGGTGAGCTGGCTCCCCACAGACCAGTCCCATTCCTCCACAGACAGAGAGTGAGGTGGTATTCTCTGCCACGATGCCTGTGCAAACTTGACCCGGTAGGGATCCTCGTCGAAGAGAAAGAACGTCATGGTGGGGATCAAGCCGGATGATTTGGACATTCTGAGCGGTCGTCTTTGTTGGGTCATCCGAAAGACGTAGTCGAAGTTGGTACGATTATCGGGATGGTGGAGATAGGCCATGCTGCAGAGAGCCTCGAACAGTGCCAGGACGGCCGAAAGATCTTGTTCGGCAAGCTTTGCTGGAACCTTGGGGCCTTGCTGGTCAAGGAGCGCCTTGGCCTTCGCGAGCCCTCGGTCTATCCGCTCCTTGTCGAATTCGTTGAGTTTTAGTTGAATATGGTCGATCGCGGCAGGCTCCAGGTCGCTGCGAGAGTGTTAGAAAGGAGCATATACGCGAAGGGAGGAATCTAGGGGAGACACATACCTCTCCAGTCCCTTTAGGAACTTTTCTCTCGACTTGTGCCATTGTATGGCACAGCTGTCGCAGCGCGTCAGGAACGAGTTGACGGTGTCCGACCATTCTGTCAGCCAAGCACCAGCCTCTTCGGGTCTGAGGGCCAGCAGCAAGCTGAGGCGGTAAGCTGTGAGATGTCTGGCTTTGCCCTCTTCGATGTGTTTCGCCTTGTCGTTTCTCGATGCGCCTTCCTCGTCGACGTTCGGCTCGTCGTAGTTGGTTACGTCGTCATCGTCGGTCTTGGGGCAGAATAGGTGAGCTTCTGGGGGGAAGGCCTTGAACTCGTTCCAGAGGCCCAGCAGCGCATCAAAGATTTGCTGATTGGCCTCCATCTTGTCGGGAAGGGTGGAAGATGGCCTCTTCCGGGGCGCCGGGCCGAATTATTGGAGGGCAGGCGACTCGGGGGCTGCGGCGACCGTCATTCGGCGATGTACTGACGAGAGGTGCGGGGGGGGGGATATGAAAGCCTCGAGAAAGGGTGTCGAGGAAAGGTATGGGGAAGGGTTCGCGGCAACCGGTGGTCGAGGATCGAGGAAGATCGAGGTTACGAGCGGGTTGGTGTGGGAGAGTCTGCAGCTCGGGGCGACAGCAGCGTTTTGAAGAAGGACGGTGCAATGGGGAAGGGAAAGGTCCACTACTGGAAGTGCCGTCGTCGCTGGAGGAAGAGGAGGAAGGGAGGGTGTGAAAGCAGTGATGTGGAAAATGCTGCAAGAAGGAAGGAGTAGGTACAAAGTAGGCTTTTGAGGTGCCTGCAGAAGGAGCACCTGCGATTTCCAGGCCCGGGCGAGATTCGACCAGTGGTTGCAGGGATGCACGTCGTCGACCAACGGGCAACCGCGTCTCGCGACTTGAAGGTTGAGTGGTCGCAGGTGGGGCAAGCTCCCGCTTGTGAGTCGTGACCAGATGGGTGGGACCCCTGGACGTCACTTTGTGATCTCCGTTTTGGTCGAGCACCTCTTCTTTGTTCTCCAGACATCAGCACACTGGCAAAAATATCACACGTGTATCAAACAAGCCACCCCCAAACCATTGGTGTATTCCGTAGCACGTACCTCCGCCCCAGTCCTGCTTCACTTGTTAGTGCGCGATCTCTCGCGATGAAAACCACGCCGTTCCGACGCAGGACCAGATCGGCAAGATTTTAGTTGTTCAGCTCTGCTTTCAGGACGTATGTCGACAGATATACCATATATATGTCTAGCTTTATCTTCAAAGCCTCTGATGGGCTAGGTGGCCTTGGCTGGTGTCTCCAATAAGTATCTCACGCCAACAAACAAACCTACGTGCCGGAGTCTAATTCCCCAGGTCTTCGAATTCCATCATAAGTACTTCTAGAACTACACTTGTTAAAAGGCGTACCTCTGCTCCAATGCTCCTGTGGGGGCATTCTTGCCATCTTCAACAATTGGGTATCACGGCTCCGGACGGCAAAATCACAGCCCCTGACCAAAACATCAAACCAGGCATACATGGTGCCACAACACCACAGCCATGCCCACAATACAAGAGAACAAAACCCAGATAATGTAAAAACCATGCCATTTCCTCGTGGAACTCAATGCGATAATTTGATGTGGTCAAGCGCCAGAGACCCCCCCTGCCCTTTCAACGCCGATCCGGTACAAAAGCAACCTGGAAGAAACCCTATTCTCCTGATCCCAAGTCCCAGAGAAAAAGAAACGAAAAAAGGTCTGTGTAGTCCCAGGCCTGTAGAGTTCCGGGCGAAACCCTACGACCTGCGGACAGAAATGGGGGTGATGCTGCTCCCAAGACATCTGTTTCGACGAGTTCCGATGAAGGGCCACGAGGGCGTCGCCCTTGTGGCGACCTCATCGAATTGGTGAACATCGCCCCCCCACTTGGCGCGGGATGGGTTCAACGGGAATTCTATTCTCCGCGAGCCCTCTTCGCGCCATGGGGGTTCTGCCACTCATTGGACTGGTTGCCCCCACCAAAGAAGGCAGGGTTGAACTGGGGCTGCATGTTGGGCATGTTGGGAAAGGCTGAGAGCAAGTTAGCAACCCGAGCCAGCCCAGTACAACAAAGAAGCAAAGAAGCAAGAGGCTCGACTTACCAGGCATAGCGCCGCCCATCATTCCCATGGCGGCCATGGGTCCGCCCATCGCTGCCATGGGACCTCCCATCGGCATCGGGTTCATCATGCCCCCTCCCATCATTCCGCCCATGCCTCCACCCCGACCGCCACGCATGCCGGGACCACCACGCATACCACCGCCCATCATGCCTCCACCGCGATTGTTGAAGCCGGCATTGAAGCCAGCACCGCCCATGGGGTTGTTAAAGCCTCCTCCCATGGGAGCGTTGAAAGCGGGCATGCCATTGTTGCCTTGGTAGTTTCGGCTGTTGTACCCTCCGGAGTTCATGCCACCACCGCGGGAGCCGTTATATCCACCACGGCCACCACGGAAACCTCCATCACGGTAATTTCCATTGTGGTTGTTACCCTGGAAGCTGCTGCTTCTGTCCTGGAATCCAGGACCAGCCGGGGCGCGGGTCTGGCCATCCTTGGCACCGCGGTTGGGCGCGTCCTTCGGCAGGGTGCGGAACGGATTGAACGAAGGATTGGCATAGCCGACAGTGCGGCGCTTGTGGCCGGGCTGGCTGCTCTCTGCATTCTCGATCAGATGCTTCGTGGCAGTGGCGGCCTGCTGCGAGGTGAATTCAAGGTACGCCTGTCTGTGGAAGAAATTAGCCAATTGGACGGAATGTGCTTTTCAAACAGCACTCAGTGGTGTTCAGACGGACAAGGCCTGACGTTCGGACGGAAACGATGGGCAAGATACTAATATCGATTGCCGATGGACCGCATGTTTTGCAAGGAAGATGACAGGATGACAGCGGATGAAAAAGAAAATGGGTTCGGACGAGAAGGGTAACCAGGAACAGGAACTTACCCCTTGCTTTTGCCGTTAACTTTGTGCTCGCTGAACGTGATGTCCTTGAGTTCACCCTCGCAATTGGCTTGCTGAACCCAACCACGGACGTCATCGTCCGTGTTCCACCAGTTGAGGTCCGAGATCATGAGTGCCGAAGTTGCACCCGGATCAATGAGACGCTCGTCCGAGCCCTCCTTGCGCTTGATACCCTGCTGGGGTCGCTGGGGGGTGGGAGATCGATGATCACCCGTGTCGTCCATGTGGTCCTCTTGGTAATTGCCATGGTTCTCGTCCTGATGACCCTCGCCATGATCTTGGGAATCGCCATGTCCCTGGTAATCTCTGTTCCCGTTCTCACCACCGGCATCAGAGCCGTACACGTCAATCTCAAATTCCTCGTCGGCCATTGTGGTGTCGTGAAGGATGTCGAGTTTGGGGGTGCGGACGGAATGAGTGGCCCTTGAGACGGAGTAACCCTTGAGACGAAGAAGCCTTGAGACGAAAGAGCTTTGAGACGAAGGAGCCTTGAGACGAAGGGGCCTTGAGACGAAGGTGCCTGGAGGCGAGGTCGTCTGGGACGAAACTGTCAAGTCAGAACTGAACGTTCAAGGCAGTTCAGTTTCAGAGACACACGGATGTCTGTATTTCGCAGGCTTATCATTAGTATAGGATAAAATGGATACATGTGCTTCGGCCCGCTGTCTACCAAGCGCGACAGGACCCCGGCCAGATGAGATGGTGAAGAGCGCGAGAAAAAGAAAGTCAGAGAGCTCATCATACGTACATTCCGCTCCTCCAAACAGCTCTGTAGAAAAGAATCCTTGCTCGCGCTCTTGATCAGAAACTTGCTCGTCGACAAGTACAGGTAATAGGCAGTAAGACTGCTGTCGTTTCTTGTTTCCTTCTTCAGCCCTTTGCGAGACGATTGTGAGGTCTTGACGCTGCCACAAACCGGCACCCAACAAGGCCAAATAACAGGTATCTCGGAATATGGGGGGAAGGGATTGTTCGAGGTGGGTAGAAGCTGGAAGAAATGGGGGCAGTGGTGGTGCTGCTGGAGGGTTGCGCAACTGCGACTGCGACTGCGACCGTGTTTGGGTCGAGTTCGAGAGAAGTGGGCGAGGGAAGAATTCGAATAACGGCACAGAATCTCGAATGTATCTGTGTACGGAGAGCGGGGAATCGATTAGTCGCCGCGGCAATGTGGTTTCAAGACCGTCCTGGGTGTTGTTGGGTTGAGAACAAGTCGCCGGCGAATTGGCCTTTCTCGAGAAGAACCGGACGACACGGAAGACACGAGCTCAGGGTCGCAGGTTATATGAGGGCTACCGGCGAGTTTCGGGGAGTCACTGAGCAGTTGTTTACAGCAGTTAGTTGTTTGTCCTGGCAAATATTGAAATCAAGAAATGAAGACGGGGTGGGGTGGCAAGAAGATCCTCATCCACGGTCGCAACCAGGTAAATGGAGCCACAGAACAATTGAAACCAAGCCCAAGGAGCAACAGCATTCAACATACCCGAAAACCTCCAGAAGTTATTGCTCGGCTGGTACGAGGAGAGAAGTTGACAAAGGGTTGGCGAAATCGGGATAGCAGGCGAAGTCAAACAAGACCGGTTTGTCCAGTATCGAAAGCTTCCCAACGAGGAACTCTCGCGCGTGTTCAATAAGCGACCGTCTCGGTGATAGCCCTGGGGCAAAAGAAGTAGGGAGTGGGCTGGATCGCCGCTGGTGTTCGGGGACAAGGCGAAGGGGAGGTTGACTGTTCGCCCGAAATGGTTGGAGTTTGCAGAAGCACCGCGCTGAGGTCAAGTCGCGGCAAGGCTTTGAGAACGGCCTGCCCATTCCAGCAAGGGGCTCTCAGAGTCATGGCCCGTGCGTGTCTTGGTCCGCCTGGCCCGTTCTCACGCCTTCACGTGACTCCTGTATGACACGTGCTCCAGCCCAGCTTTGCTTGCTAGTGCGGGACATTGAACACATACATTCAGAGGCTTCAAGTCCGGACAGGAGACGTATATTTTCCCAGTTGCTTTTTTCTAACTAGGTCTTGAGATCCTGACGTCAAAAATGGAGGCTTATTTTGCCTATTTCTGAGCCATTTAGGTCCTTCTGTGAGGATCTTGGGGCCTGTTCTTTCTGGGCGGAGGTGTCGCGCTAACAATTGAATCAGTATTCGATTGTGAGCATTGGCGTAAGCCGCTCTTTCTGAGGGCCTCTTGTGCTTGTTAAATAATACAATGGCATTTCAAAACTCACATTGTCTATCCGCCTACCTATTGACCTCAACTTGCCTCCAAAATGATAGTGCCTCTCTTGGTTTCGTCTTCCATTGCCTCGGTTTTGATCCGTGCACCATTGCCTGCCGGCTGAGGAGGTTGCCACCCCCTGGCTTGCAACCGAAAAGTCAATTAAAAAACGGTCGCCAGAGACTCGAGTTGAACAACAACACGCCAGGAGCGAACCACCCATTTGTGGTAGTCTTAGTTTCAGACCCGTGGCGGTGTAACTGCCCCACTCCCACCACTAACATTTTTGACCAATCAAAAACCACCTATACACAACACCGCCAGAGGGTCTAAGGCTAGTGTGTATATTTTGGCTTCGGTCGGTTAACGGTTTAAATTTTAATACCCAATACCGTAAAACAGGTATAGTGGTACGTGCGTAATATGTCGTAATACCTACGAAACTATCCCCCGCCTCTTCCAAACCAAACAGTAAATGCCGTAGTCTTACAATACTACTATCTACGACTGTAATAACTTATATATACTAACGTTAAATATAAATATATCTAACTTCGATTTTACCTCTCCTTTTACGTTACGCGGTTACTAAACCGGTAATACGATACTAAGGCTCTTATAACTTCGCCGCGAACCGATAACCCTTTAGATACCTACCCGCCTACCCTACTTAGCGAATATCTTCTTTGGGTTGACGTTAATTACGTCCGAGGATCTCGATCGCCTCCTTAAAGAAGTAGAAGAAGAGGAAGATACGGAGTAGGGCTTTGGCGACCTCTAAGAAGACGAGTCCCTTAGTCCTTAGGACGATATTACTAACGACGAACTCGTACTCTAGACCGATACCTAGGTAATATAGGGCTAGAGACGGTTTTAACTATTCCGTAGTAAATATAAGTAGCGATTTAACCTATAATATTTCCTTCGGATATTATATATACTCGTAAAGCTATAAGCCGTCGTAAGTAGGGAGTTTATTATATACCCCTAGCGCGGTAATATAGTATACCGTATACGCTAGCTTATCTTAGCCCTAAGCGACCCCGTTGTTAAGGAGTATCTAAAGGGAAACGGTATATATATCCGCTTTAAGGAGGATATAGTAAAGGTCGAGTAGTATCTCGAGATAAGTTTATAGAAGGAGCTTAACTCTCTTATCGGGAGTAGTATATATATATAGTTTAGTCTTCCTAATATCGATAACGATATACTAGTAATAACTATTAAGGAGACGATTCGAGCCGAGTATATCCGGGAAAGGGTAAATTAAATCTAGCCCCTTATCGAGTCTACCGCGCCTTTATTAATAAACCTATTAACTAAACTTCTTCGGTACCGTCGCGCGGATTAACTATCGAGTATTAAAAAGAGTAACCTATATAATATATATAAAGTATCTAAGCTACGTAAGATATATATAGCTATAATTATCTCGATCCTTTAGTCGGGGCGTGCTCCTTAAGTAGCTAACTTCCTCCCTTAGCTTCTTAGCCTTTATTTTCGAATATCCGGTATCCCTCGTCGAATCTAGGAGATATTATCTATTCTTAGGGTCTCGTCCTTATACTAGGTAACGAATAGGATAATAAAGAAGCTTATAGAAGATGCTAAAGTAAGCTCTTATATTTTTATTGTAATTTATCTAACTAGTAGTAGTAGACTTAACTAAAGCGGGTTATCCGAGACCCTAGTCTTATTATTACGTAGGATAACTTTAATTTTATAGATAAGGTTATAGTAGCTGTTAAAGGAAAGGCTAATAAGATAGAGAACTAGACGACCTGCCTCTTAATAACGATACCTGATATACCTGGACTATTTATAAAGAACTAGTAGCGCCCGGGTTAGATATTTAAGAAGGAGTAGGTTCTCGAGTACCTTACCCTAGAGTTAGAGTTCTATACGTAGGCCTTTAATTATATTATCTCGTCTAGCCTTAGATATATCTTTTAGTTACCAGACGAGGACGAGGACGACCCTAAGACTTAAGAAGCTGATAACTATACCGAGTCTATCCGGTTTACTACCGTTAAGTTCCTAACGGTAAAGCGCTGTCGGTCTAAGAAGATATATATTATACAGACGCTATCTATCCTAGAGAACGAAGAGGAGATATCCGGCGTCTATCGACTATACGATACCCTATTTAAGACTATCCTCGGGCTATAGGATAACGACTTCCCGTCGGACCGGTTATTCCCCCTATACGGCGACTATCTTATTACTATATTAAACTAACGTATTATCTTAAACTAGTTAGAGTTATATAGTACGTACGAAAGGAAGGATTGGATTATACCTATCTTAGTACTTTTTTATGTCTAACTTAACCTTATTAAGTTAGTGTAACGTACGTTCTGGCCTATAATAGAATAAGACGTAAAGGGTCTTAAGTGCGAAAAGAAGATAACCTTAACTAAATACGAGTTCTTTAACGGAATACGCGCCCTAGAAGATAGGTTTAACGCTCGTATCCTTATATTCGCTGTTTACGATATAGCCGAGAGCGGGGATCTCCTACTTATTACAGACGGTAAGCCCTATACGGTAACGTTAGTCCGATCTATAATCCGGGCCCTACCGTTAGGTAAATTTAATAATATACTTATCGCTATTCGAGCCCGGCTCTTTAGCTACAAGGTACTTCTTAGGTATAAACCCGATATCCTTAGGGAAGAGGCCTATATCGACTATAGGTACCGTAACTAATGCCGATATTTTTATATTATTTCTTATCTTTTAGTATTAACTACGGTAATCCGGTACGGGGATTATAGCGTTATTAGAGGGGTTATACCCCTCCTCCTTGCTATTTTTTTTAGAGGTAGGGGGTATTAATATAGGTTAGAGATACTTTACCTCTCCTAGTTATTACGTAGCGAGGTTTGCGATAAGGAACTGATCGACGCTATCCTCCGATATAATCTCGTTAAAGCTACTACTAAGGGGTCTAACCTTAAGCCGATCGATCTCGTAGTTAAGTACGCCAATACTATTAGCACTCTCTATATCAAGTATAATAAAAACTTTACTTACGACGTTAGTATTATTTTTAAGCGGTTATCTACTATTAGTTCCGTTATCTAAGCTATACAAGCATCGGTTAAAGATAATTTCGGCAGGTATATATCGGGTTAGTATATAATACTAAAGACGACTAACGACATTACCGAGTACGCGCTATAGTTATTCTATAGTAGATATACTAACGGCCTAAGACTACTATCAACCCCTAACCCTAATCTACTTCCGCCTATACCGGGTAATACGCGTAGTAAAGAGTCGAAGGACTATATTACCTTTAAGGTATCTAGTATTAGACTCGAGGCTTTAATATAGGGGAAAATTAACGACTTTAACGCGAAATACATACGATCTAGTACCTTAATGTCTTTTATACTATTACTCCAGGACCTAGGCGAGGACGGGGATAATAAGGTACTAAGTCGAGAAGGGTATAAGGAGGAACTAGCAGGTAATAACTAGAAGGCGTAGACTAACGACGAGAGTTAATAACTATAGATACTAAGTATAGTATACAGGTAGGAAGTATATAGAAATCATCGTATTTATTATATATACTACCCTATATTAGTACCTATTTATCCTCCGTACCTAACTATCCTCCGTACCTAACTATCCTCCGTATCTCCCTACTTTGTAGTGCCGCGAGTATTAGTAAGCTTCCGAATAGGCTGCTTCCGAGGACTAGTAGGCTTCCGAGGAGTAGTAGGCTTCCGAGTAGTAGCAAGCTTTATAGCCGTAGTAGTAGCCGTAGTACCCTTCCCGGTAGTACCCTTCCCGGTAGTACCCTTCCCGGTAGTACCCTTCCCGGTAGTAACCTTCTTACTAGTAGGTAACGTCTTCGATACTATACTCTTCCCTTTACCTTTCCTACCCGGTACCGGCTTAGTCTCCTTATCCTTAGATCTATCCTCTCTACCCTTTCTACCGTACTTAGACCTATTATTATCCTTACTATCCTTAGTAGGAGGGTTAGATAAGCTCTTATTACCCTTATTACCTTTACCGTCCGTAATATCTTCGTTATCGTCCTTAGGCTTAGGCTTTACCGTACGCTTCTTATCAGTAGCGGTAGTATTATCCTCCCCCTTAGCGGGACCGTCGATATCTATCTAATCGGTATTAGGTAGAATAGTCGATAAGGTCGAGGTTACTAGATTAAAGGGGCCGGGTATCGGGGGTATAGCGGACTACTCGGTAGATAGAGACTTGTAAGGATTTATATAAGAGCCTTACGTAGGTCCTCTTAAGTCGGAGTTTTTAGTACTGGAGGGCGCTAACTCTACGACGTCTAAATCTATCCGCTTATTATTAGGTTAACCGGTCGTTAAGTTCGAGGTTAAGTCTGTCGATCTAGAGGTATCGGGTACCGAGGGCGTAACGGACTAGTCCTGTCCTAACCCTCCTAAGCTAAAGTCTTTAGTCGCCGAGGTTAAGGGGTTAGGTATCGGGGGTATAGCGGACTACTCGGTAGTAGGATCGGGTAGACTGGTCGCTAAGGTCGAGGTCGCCGAGGTTAAGGGGTCGGGTACCGGGAGTATAGTAGACTACTTAGTAGCGGGATCGGGTAGACCGGTCGCCGAGGTTAAGGGGTTAGGTATCGGGGGTATAGTAGATTACTTAGTAGCGGGATCGGGTAGACCGGTCGCCGAGGTCGAGGGGTTAGGTATCGGGGGTATAGTAGACTACTCGGCGGATAGAGACTTATAAGGATCTATATAAGTCTCTTACGTAGATCCTCCTAAGTCGGGGTCTCTAGTTATAGTAGGCGCCGACTTTATAGCGTCTAGATCTATCCTCTCCCTAGTAGTCGTAGCTTTGTCCGAAGGCTTCTTATCCGTCTTAAGCTTTAGCTTCTTTACAGGTATACTAAACGAGTTTATCTTTAGCCTTAAGTCGATTATATTCTTCCTTTTAAGAGACTAGACCGGGTTCTTTATAAGTTCTTCGCGGCGTTTATTATCCTTAGGCTTTTTCGTTAGCGTCTCGGGTTCGGGACGTAAGTAGTCGTAGGCGATTTACTCCTCGATAGGGATATCGAACTCCCTTAGCCTAATATACCTCGCCTTATATACCTTAGTTATCGGCTCGCCTAAAAGGGGGTTAGTATAGTAATAGACGATTTTATTTAGTACGCCCTAGGTAATCTTAACGCTAGATACTTATATAATTAACTTATCTAGTATAATAGTATCCTAGACGAGTAGTTTACCCGCCTTAACATCCTTATAAACCTTATCGCCATATTACTTATACTAGAAAGGATTAAGGATAGGTAACGTATTATTAAGGGCTTAGAAGTCATCCTAGGCGGGATCTTCCGAGAATATATCCTCGTCCTACTCGATATAAGGCGACGCGAGGAGGAGTTAAGCGACGTAGGAGTAGAATATACCGATTATTATTATACGGTCGTTAAAGTACTCGGATATAGTACTAAAAGGGTAGGAGACTAGGGCGTAAAGGTTAAACTCGAGTAAAAACTTAATCTTACTAATCTCGTAGGCGATAAGAAAACGGGTATTATTAAGGCCGATATTTTTCCGGCTAGTTACTATAATCTCGTCGACGTACTATACTCGTTAGTCGACCGTTTATAGGAATTATAGGTAGTCGGTAGTAGTAGGATAGCTACTTATAAGAACCTACGTAAGGTCGTTACTTACGTAGGTCCTTATAAGTAGCTACCTTACTACTACCGTTAATAGGGTTTAGACGTACCTTTCTTATTATCCGTTCCAGGTAGTATATATATATTATATTATAAATACGTACGAAGTCCTACGTTACTACGCGTTTCTAACCGATACGGTATAGGCGATTAATAGCCTAGCTTAGCGTTAGGAAGGACTAGGTTTAACCGAGGAGTAATCCGTTCTAATAGGAGATATAGTAGTTAATACCTATATTTAAAACCTACGTACTAAGGACGAGGAATTATATCTTGTTATCCGGGTCGTTAAATCGGTCGAGGACCTTTGCCGTATCTGGACCTATGCCGGCGTAGATTTAGTTAGTATCGAAGCCTATAAGGCGTAGGTAGGCGAGGGAGTAACTAAGAGTAAAGTTGTTAGTAAATGTCTATAATACTGGTACTATTATGGAAGGACTACTTGTAAGGACTTACGTAAACTTTTTTTTACGTAGGTCTTTATAAGTAGTCCCTCCGTACGATATAGCTAAGACTAATCTCGGCCGGAATAGGGGAATTAAATCTTACCTTTACGCCTACAGTAAGTTTACTATAATAACTCCTTTTTCGCCTTTTAGTTTATAGGCCTAGCCGATAAGGTATATCTAGAGTAGCGACTTCGAGTAAATAAACTCGATTCTAGGTTATAGATTCGAACTCGGGTTAAAAACTTTATTTCGTTTAACTACTTACTAAAGGTAGCTAATACCGCCATCGAATATTCCGCCGTAGATTACCTTAACTATATCGGTACCGAACGCGATATACTTCTTACCGGGCTTCTCCTTCGGGCGGAAATTTCGGCCCGTATCGCGAGTAGATATATCTACGAATAGGTCGACTAGGTCGAGGTTATTACCGCTAATGTATAAACGGATATTAATATCGTCCCCCTTCGCTTCCTTTAAGCGTTCGGCGGCCTTAGAGTAAAATACCTCCTTTAGTATCCTCTTAAACTCGTAATCGGTCGTATTACTAATAGTATCGTCGATTAAATAGGCGTTATATACGTAGTAGTTGTAAGCGAGATAATTCGCGAGGTATAGTAGGTTAAAGTTTAGCTTCTACTTCGGGGCGTTTATATAATCTTAACCCGGTATACGCTAGCCTTAGGTATTAGCTATACAGGCCTCGAACTAGCTAGGCCTTTTCCTATACTCTCTAAGTATAATGTCCTTATCCGTATCTTTACTTTTACTTTAATATAGAGACTTAATAAGTATATCCGTCCGTATTACGGTAAACTCTTAGTATTTACTAATAAACCTAAACTTAACGCCTCGAATTAAGTACCGGTTTAGATCGTTGCCCGGGGAAAAGAATAGTTCGGTTTCGGTTAAGAGTTAGATCGTACTACTTATTAGAAGTCGGATCTATACTATATCGCCCTAGTTCTCTATAATAGTACGGGTAAGCTTAAAGTTCTCGACGCCGCTAAGGATTTTACGGACTATATCGGGAAATATAAATTAAAACTTTTATCTATTCTCCTTTAGTATAGCCTTAAGCTACTAAACCTCCGGCGAATCGGCTTTTAGTTAATTAGTAATAACGTCTCTCGGGGTATTACCGTCGAAATAAGGTTCCTATTAGAATAGCTCGGTCCTAGATATAGGAACGGAATACGAGTTAGGGTTATAAAGTTAGACTAGAATACTATATATAAATAGTAGTAGTCTAAAACCCTATAGATCCTCGATCCGGTTATAGGTAAGTATAGCCGAGTAAAGACCGAGGTAGAACTTCGGGATAAGTTGGACGATACGTTAAGCTCGCCCTTTTCGATTTCGAAGAGTACTCGCCTCGTCGACGATAATAATCCGGAACTTAAACTCCTCTTTAGTTATTATATATAGGATATACCTATCCTTCTCGATAGTATTATCGTTATTCTTTTTACCCTTCTTCTTTTTAGTAAGCTTCGAGGTTTCGCCCTCCTCCTCTTCGTTATCGTCCGAGTTATAGATATCGGGACCCGAAAACTTAAAGGTACCCTAGCTATACCTTAGTTAGTATATTGTTAGATAGTTATAGGGGGGGTAGGGACTTATACGGACTTACGTAAGAATAGAAATTTATATAAGTCCTTATAAGTCTACCTACTAGATTTATACTAGAAACCGTTTAATAAACGACCTATAATAAGTTTTGGCTTTAACTATCGATATATCGGAGTAAGCGTCGATAAGCTCCTTTACCCGGTCTCGGTACTCGTTATCTATATCGAGGGGAATGCTATTATCGATAAGCGCTTACTTCTTATTAATACCGTTAATAACCGAACTAAGAGCCCTTTTCGGGAGATTAAGTATATCGTATACCTAAACCTAGTTCTTATATTTAGCGATAACGATTTTATCCTTATCGATTAGGCGAGAGTACTAAGTCTTTATCGATATAACGATTACCGTTTTAACTAGGTCCGGGTTATAGCGCCTAGTATAATATACTTTAGTAAACGAGTTAAAGTCGTCCGCCTCGATAACTTTAATAGGACTCGTATTATTTAGAGTATTCTTAGTTCCGTAGTACTAGTAGATATCTATCTACCCGAAATTATTTATACTAGTCTCTATAGTCTATATAATTAGACCGGATAGGACGATAACTAGTATCGGGGCGTAGTAGGGATAATCCGGGGGGTTCTCTTAGTAGTTTCTTATAGCCTGCCTTTATATAATTTCGACGTCTAGGAAGAATATAAGTATCTTACTTATCCCGATATCGTAGCTATTTACCTAGATACTAGTCCTATCCCTCTCTAGAAGATAATAAGCGGCCGTAACTATCGCGTAAGTAGTTAGTTTACTTCGAATACGGGGGTTCGTTAGCTAGTTAGTTAGTAGTAGTAGGGTAGCTACTTATAAGGACCTATATAAGATCGAGTTATATAGGTTTTTATAAGTAGCTACCCTATTACTACTAACTAACTAATAGAGTAAGGAATTTACTTACGACTTAGTAGGGTTTGTAAACCTTTTCCGTTAAACTTCCTATAACCTTTTAGTCCTACCCCTAAGTATACTTCCTTTTAAATACTAGAAGGTCCTATAGCTCGGAGTCCGGGAGCTTAACGGCCTCCGGTTTAACGAACTTAGAAAAGTCGGTAGTCTCGAAAGCGACCTACTCGGGGATATCTAGACGGCCTATTAACTATAACCCGTATATAATAAGCTACCCTTCCGAAAGCGACGAAGGTTTTCCGGCCTTTTTTATAAACGGGTACGATTTCTTTAGGAACGATCTCCTCGATACGGAGCTGACGATCTACTTAGAAAGCTTTAGAGCTATATCGGTTTAGGCTATATCGTCTTTAATTTATATAATTTCCTATATTCCGTTCGTAATACGTAGGGCTTTAGTACTAAGTGATTAGATATCTATATCGTATTTGAAAAATCCCGGGAGCGCGGCGTCTAAGAATTCCTTTAGCGGGGTATAGCGGGGACGGGTAAACTTTAGATTATCGGTACTAGTAAATTAGTCCGTAGCGTAGTATAGTACTACGTCCTTACTAGGAAGGGAGATTTTCTAAGCTGGTATATTCGAGCCAGTAAGTTTATACTAGACGATTTCTGCTATTCGATCTAAAGGCGCCTACCCCCTAATAGATATTATCTTATTAATTAGCTCGTTATCCGTAAATATACCCTTTACAGAACGCTAGGTCGTACGGCCTATCTCCCTTACTCGAAGATAAAATTCGTTACTTAGGTTAGTACTGTTAGGGTTAGTTAGGCTACTACTATTACTATCGACCGAGGCGGGTATAGTATCGTCGAAAACTTTATAGTAAATACCCGTTAATACCTTAGGGGGCGAGTTTAAAAAAATCTTAGACTTACCTATCTCCCGGTGTAAGGTAAAAGTAAAGAAATAAAGACCCTAGCGGACCTAATTATCGAAGCTAAAGCCTTATATCTTGCTTTTATTATTAGCTAGATGTTAAGTATACCGAGGTTTAGGGCCGAGCGTAAATCTATCTAACGTCGACTTAAGGTAAGCGAGTCTGTAGACGGCGAGGGTTATATCGATAGTAATCGAATAAGGGTCGATACCGAAAATAGCGTAGTCGTCGTAAATATCGCCGGCTCTAATAAGGTATAGCTTAAGACTTCTATCCCGTTAGGCTAGCCTGTTTACAAGCTCGCACGTCCGCTTGTACTAGTAGGTATTACGAAGATAGTATATTAATTCTTAAGCTTTATTAACTATACCGCGGATACTTATCTACTAAGTCTTGCCGGGTAGAAGCGGATTAGCGTTAGGTAAATCGGTACCCGGACCTCTTAGTAGGTATATAGTTTTTCCTAGAGTGCCTATATTTATAATCGGTTAGCGTTAGGATTAAGGTAGGGTATAGTAGGTAGTAGGTAGCTACTTATAAGGACCTATATAAGATCGAGTTATATAGGTCCTTATAAGTAGCTACCTACTACCCCGATTAGGTAAGGCGGGGAGAGGTATGATAGACTATAGGTAGCTACTTGTAAGGACCTATATAAAAAATCGATTTACGTAGGTCCTTATAAGTAGCTACTTACTAGTTTCTTTATATAGGCCCTTATAAGTTACTACTTATAATCTATCGGGGTTGTACTTATATTTAGTATCGGTTTAGAATATAAGGCTATATTTCGTCTTATAGCCGAGTACTCCTTGGACTTAATTAGTATTATACTTTTTTCCCTCGCCCTATTATATAACGTAAGTAAGCGTCTATCCTTTTCTAAGCCGGGCCTTCTCGTATTTTTCTCTAGTATCCGTAGTAATCTCCTTCGTATTTCGAGTTTATTAGTTCGAGAATAACTCGAGCGGATACGAGAAGTACATTAGGGGCGAGCTATCTCTATTATATTAGTTGAAAAACTTAGGATATTAGGCGATCTTAGTATCCGGTCCCTCTATAGCGGTAAAGATATCCCGAGTATCGGCCTATCCGGCGACTACTAATAGTATTTTCTTAGCCTACTAGCCGTTATTATACTATATAGTGTAGAAGATGTTAGAGTAGTTCGAATCGGGTAGTAGTCTTTAAAACTCGATCCTAGGGACCTTAAATTCCTGAAGTTAGGGGTCGGGGGCCGACCTAGCGAAGGGGATAGTATTACTTCGGGTACGATCGGGGTTCTTAGTAACGTAATAGCCGACGTAGACGTTTTCCTTAATAAGGTACCTAGTAATTTTAGTATTAATAGTAGTAGAGCCGGGAACCGGTATCCTATCTTAGTTTATCGTACTAACCGGACTATAGTTAAACGTACTACCGATAGTCCTTTTCTTCTTAACGGTAGTTATCGGCTTCTTAACGCCCGTAGTGGTATGTTTAGGACCTATCTTATAAGTACCTATGTAAATACGCCGAGGCCGCGGAGGAAGGTAATATTACTATATACGAGAGGGTAACTTGTAAGGATTTACGTAAATAAAAGTAAGTTTAATAGGGAAGAGGTAGTCGGAAGTTTACAGGGGAGAGTTTTAGAATTTGGAAATAATAAATTCCGAGAATATATACCCCCTTTAGGTAGGTAGTCTAAGCTCCCTCCTTAAAGTAGACTAGTAGTCCTGGCTAATAAGGGGATAAAGATTTACGTAGGTCCTTATAAGTAGTAGTTAAAAGGCGGTTTATAGGTAGGCTTCTATATTATTTTGAATATTAATGTTTTAGTATTGATTTATACCTTTACGGACTAAAGATCTTATACCGCGATCGTAGTAATCCTTAGGCTAGACCTGGTTAACCGGTATCGCTTCTCCTAGTTAATTAGCTTACTTATAATAAGGTTTACTTAGCTCCTAATAAACCTAACCCTACCCTATATAGTACCCTTATACTCTATTATTATCTACCTTTATAATTTACCTTACTAACTTTCTCTCTCCTATTATTAACTAATTCCCTAATAACAGATAGAACGCGACCTTAAATATAAAGCTACTACCCTATATTATAGTTTATTACCCCTAATTTTCTCTACCTAACTATACTTAACCTATACCCTAATAATAGATAACCTCCCTAATTTTCTCTTCCTATCCCTTTACCTATCCGTTCTCGACCTATACCCTAATAATAGACTACCCCCTTATTACCTATACCTATTATCTCTTTACCTATAACTAATTATAGTATACTTACCTCTTCGGTAGGGGCTTAATCCCGAGAGACTCGCGTTACCTTTTTATAAAGGTCGACCGGGTTATAGGACGAGATAGCGTTATTACCGGGTCTGTTAATAGTAACCGCTACGGCCGGGTACTTAAAGTTGTAGAGACCGACCGGGTTAAGGGACGAGATAGCGTTACTACCGGGTCTGCCCGTAGTAATTGTTACGGCCGGGTACTGGGAGTTAAAGCTATATCGTTGAAGCTAAACTATAGTTACGTTATAGGAGTACCGGTTGTCGGCGTCCCGGTAGATAAGCTACCCGGGAGGGGATTGATAGTAAACCTTGTAACCGTAGTCGGACCGATAGGTATCCTAGGTATAGGTTACTGTATATATAGAGTAAGAGGTTTCGGGACCGGTATATATTACCTTATATTATAAGATATTCCTTACGGTTTAGGTAAACGCCCGGGACCGTATCTTACTTTTATCTCCGTTAGTAGTAGTATAGGTATATCGTTACGCGTAAGAGATAGAGTAGGTACTATACCTTAAGGCTTAGTCCCGGTCCGCGTTATTATACTAGTTAACGATACCGACCTAGCCTTTATTATAGTTAACTACCCCTTTACTATAGTCGACCGCCCCTTAGAAGTAGGGGCGTTAGTAATATCTGTAGATATTATAGCCTTTACGGTAGCCTTAGCTTCTTTAGCTTTAGCTAACGTAGCCTTAAGGGTTTGTTAGTCGTCCTCGAGTATTACGAACGCGGAGGATAATACTTTAAATAGCGCGTCCTGGTTTATATTCTAGTATATCTAGTCCGGAATCTCTGGATACTTTCCTATAAAGTCTTCTACTAATAGCGGATATCCTATACCTTTAGTCCTAAGCCTCCGAGCGATAACGGTTCGTATCTTCTCTGGTATAAATATCTTTAGTAAAAGGGGGGTCCGTATCCGAGGGAACTTTAACCGTATCCTATGTACTTTAAGCTTAGCGAAGTTGTTAAGTACCTTTATAATAAGGTACGCCTTACTTGTCTTGCTAGGCTTTTTAGGTATAGGTACTAGGATCTTAACTAAGGGGAGGCTACCGAGATTCTTATAATAAGCGTTATAGTAACTCGTCCGGTTATACTTAATAGGCTTATCTTACTAAAGAACTCGTAGTACTGCCCGGCGGAAATATATAGTATTAATTACCCCCTATATCTTAGGGTATACCTCCTAGTATACCTTACGCTCCGCTAATATAGTCGTAGTCTACTTATAGAGAGTAGTATCGTCGTCGAATTACCTATATCTCCCCTCCTTAACCTTCTTATATAGCTATACCTCGTCGAGGAGCCTATCTATACTGTCGATATTAATATATATAAGTTAATATATATCGTTAAGTACGAACGTCGAGGACGTATATAAGGTTTACGAGTTAATACTTATATTATCGTTAGAATAACCGTTATCGTATATCTATAATAACCGAAGAGGGCTTAGTTTAATTATCGATTAAAGGTATTATAAGTACTAGAAGGCAGGTCGTCTGGATATCTTAGTAGGGGCGGGTTCGGAATCCGACCGACCTATATCGGTTATCGTATTTACCCGATCATTACCTATTAGGTTAAACTACTAATACGCCGCGAAGAAATACGCGACCGTAGGCTTCCTATCGCGACCGGCGCGCCTAAATCGCTATATTAGATTATTAACCCCGAACGACCGAACTATCCCGTACTGGATAACGCGCCGTATATTAGGTAGGTTTATACCTATACTAAGCGATACCGTCGTAAGTATAATTCGGATAACTAACGTTAGTTTTCGAAACTCCTCGTATAGATAATCCTAATTAATCGGACGAACGTCGGTATCGTACCTCCCTATTATCGATAATGCTATCCGAAAATAATCGACGTCGGGTTTTAGGATTGTCGCGCCTGGGAGAGAGCTTATAGTATAGGCGCCTGTAGCTTAGGTAGCTGTAGTATAGGTGTTTGCCGTGGACTCGGGATTGGTACTAGATAAAGAGGCGATAGTAGTCTACGTAGCTATATACTTTCGAGTACTAGCTATTATAGTCTCGTCGGCCTAGTGGAGGAGCTTTTGTAGATATAGTACTAGATGTTTTCGGATACCGATAAACGCCTCCTTACTATCGATATAGATAATTATCTTTAGTATAATACCGATATTTTCCCCGGTTACTTCTAGATAACAAAAGTACTCCAACCTTTCGTACCGGTTTAACTAACTAGCCCTAATAGGTAGAAGTACTATCGAGACCTTTAGTCGGTCGATACTCTTACGGATAACTTTGGTATTCTATAGGAAGCCGATTCGCCTGTATACCTTAACCTTATCGGGCGTTATAAGGGTTATAGTATACGCGAACTATAGGATAGTATTCGGGATAATAAAGCGAATCTCCCTAAGCTCGATATAATCCGGTCGAAAGTCCTCCTATTAGGAGATAATATAATACTCGTCGATACTAATAAACCCGATATAGGTATTAAACTAAGAGGCCCTTAGTATTCGGAGGAGGAAGTCCTAGAGTAGCTGCTTAGGGCTAGTAATAATATAAGTAAACCTCCCGCTACGTAATTACTCTACTAACTCGGCTATCTATTTAAGATATTAGGTATAGTCTAGGAGTTAGGTAAATATAGTACCTTACCTTATCCGTCGAGCTATTAATAATAATCGCCTTTACCCCTGGAAACCCCTCGATAATAGCCTTCTGTTCGGCGGCGAGTCGGAGAAGCGGGATAATTTAGAGTGTAACTAAGTATAGTAGAAGTAGTATATATACGGCTTAGAAGATAATACTCTTTCTATACCCGGTACGGGTAATAAGTAAAGTATCCCCTACCCGGAAGATAATATAATAGATAGACTTCCGTTAACTATCTCGGATTGTTCTACGTTACCTACGTTCGACGTCTATAGCCTTCCGTCGATTAAGGAGTTAGTTAGTAATAGTATCGATAATAGTATATTAAAGGTCGACGTTACCTAACTCGGTAACTTCTTAGACTAATTTTCTAATACTATCTATAAGCTCGTTATCTAAAGGCTTTCCGTTATACTTAAAGTCTTCGTACTTTAGGTTATCGATTCTAGTAGATAGTAATATCTCGGGTTCGTTTACCCCTATACTATAAGGTATAGGTATTAGTAGTATTATTAATCGGATTAATATTTAAAGGTATAGGATTAGTAAACGTCCTTTAAGGAATAGAAGGCCTTCCTAGGTTAAGACTAGAAGGGCTAGAGGTAGGAAAGAGGGATAATAAGTATATAGTTAGCCTATAGGGTAAGATATAAGGGGGGCGGTTTAGGCGGTATAATACCTAAGGACCTAGTATAAGGGGATAACGTACGGGACTATATATAAAAATAGATACTAAGGATAGGAGAGACTCTAGTACCCTCGGCGTATAGGTTATATACCTAGGTAAGGTTTAATAGTTACGATAGTCTAGGGTCGTCGTCGTCGGGTTAGGTAAAAGCTAACCGAAGAAATTTACTTTATAGTCTTTAGAGTAAGGAGTAGCGGAGTAATTAGAATAAAAAATATACTACGAGAATCGTAGCGTACTAGTATATATAGGAAAATTACGTATATAGGCGATTTGTAAGGATCTACGTAACTACGGTCGGGAACGTTTTAAGCGAAATTTTAGTTTAGCGGTACGCTGTGACCGACCGAAGCCAAAATGTTCGCGATGTTCTTAGACTGGCTGACGGAGCGAAGCGGCCGCCCTATATGTGTGTACAGGCCATTTGTCGACGTGGGGCGCAGCCCCACGAGGTGGCGGTGCTTCGCGGTCAGCCAGTCTGAGAACTGAGACTAATTTGTGGTGAAACCATTCCTCCATACCCTCCCTTCCCTCTTCCTCCCCCCCTCCCAGATTTTCGGGCTGTATTGGGACCAGCAGCAACTCGGAACCCCATGATACAGCTGTTCCAGCTGCCAAACCCGACACCATGGCTGCGGACGCCCCTATCGCGCCGAGGAGCCTGATGATCCAACTCAGGCTCGCGCTTGAGGAGATCTCGTATGTCCAGCCGATCTTCCTTCGGTTTCCAGACTGCTAATCACTCCGCACCGCAGGCCCGTACCCATCCCACAGTTCATGATGCTCCTCGTCTGGATTGCCCTCGGTGGCTTCATGCTCTGGTATCTGGCTCTTCGCGAAAACGACAAGCCCATTCGCTACACTGTGCCCTCTCCCAAGCTCCCGGAAAAGCACCAGATTCTCGACGAACCTTCAATCAAGCTCGCCGGCTCCTCCGCTATCCAATGCTATGCGCCGGCAACGGGGCAGTTCCTCGGCCTCATCAACCCCGCCACACCCGAGTCCATCGACCGTGCCATCGAGGCTGCGCACGCCGCCCAGAAAACATGGGCGAAAACCTCGTTCCGCGCCCGCCGCCAAGTGCTCCGTTCGTTCCTTCAGCACGTCCTTGACAACCAGGAGGAGATATGCCGCGTGGCCTGTCTGGAGAGCGGCAAGACCATGGTGGATGCCCAGCTCGGCGAGATCCTTGTGACGACCGAGAAACTGACGTGGACCATCAACCACGGCGAGAAGGCTCTGCGCCCCGACCGCCGACCGACCAACCTGCTCATGTCCTACAAGCGCAACACTGTCTACTACGAGCCCCTTGGTGTCGTCGCCGCCCTGGTCAGCTGGAACTACCCCATGCACAACCTTGTCGGCCCCATCATCAGCGCCATCTTTGCCGGCAACGGCATCCTTGTCAAGGCCTCGGAGCAGACGGCCTGGAGCTCAAACTACTTTGCCAACATCGCCCGCGGCGCCCTGATTGCTCACGGTCACAACCCTGCCTTGATTCAGAGCGTCGTCTGCTGGCCGCAGACTGCTGCCCACATTACGGCGCACCCCGACATCAGCCACATCACGTTTATTGGTTCCCGACCCGTCTGCATCAAGGTTGCCGCCTCGGCAGCCGAGGCTCTCATCCCCGTCTGTGCTGAGCTGGGTGGCAAGGACGCCGCCGTCATTCTCGACTCGGTCCCCAAGAGCGACATCCCCCGTATCGTCGCCACCCTGATGCGCGGCAGCTTCCAAGCCTCGGGCCAGAACTGCATCGGCATTGAACGTATCATCGCAACTCCCTCCATGTATGACAACCTCGTCTCTATTCTCGAGCCCAAGGTCAAGGCCTTAAGGCTTGGCCAAGATGGTGACGTTGGCGCCATGATCTCGGACAACTGCTTTTCGCGTCTGGAGGAGCTCATCCAGGATGCCGTCAGCCACGGTGCCCGGCTGCTCGCCGGCGGCAAGCGTCACATCCACCCCGACCACCCCAAGGGACACTACTTCACCCCGACTCTGTTGGTGGACGTGACGCCAGACATGGCCATTGCCAACGAGGAGTGCTTTGCGCCCGTCATGACGGTCATGCGCGCCCCATCAAACTCGGCCGAGGATGTGCTCAAGGTAGCCAACGGGCCCCCCTATGGTCTCGGCAGCTCTGTCTGGGGATCTGAGTCGGATCCCACACTGCAGGCCGTCGTCAAGGGGCTGAGGGTCGGCATGGTTGCTGTCAACGACTTTGGTGCGACCTACGCCGTCCAGCTGCCCTTTGGCGGTGTCGGGGGCTCCGGGTACGGGAGATTTGCCGGCGAGGAAGGTCTCCGGGGCGTATCGAACCTCAAGGCCATCTGCGTGGACAGGTTCGCCTGGCTCGGCATTCGTACGTCCATCCCGAGGCCGATGCAGTACCCAATTCCGTCGCAAGAGTCTGCCTATGGGTTCGCCAAGGGCGTCGTCGAGGTTGGGTACACTACCTCCATTGGGAACAAGATCAAGGGCGTCCTGGGGATTCTCAAGAACTCATAAACACCCGGGCAGTCGCCGTAATGTGTAATTAATGATGCAAGAGCGAGCGAGCTAATACCTATATACGTATATATGCCGAGTAATAGTACAATGTCTGTCATGATTTTGAAGTTCTCGTGGTGGTGATTGATGTCGCTGCCGGGTCTCAACACAACGGTTTCTTTTCGCGAAGGGCCATGGCCATTTCCAATAAATGACGCTCTATCTTCCAACTCTGTCATATTCAATACAGCGTCAGTGGTTTAGTGGTAAAATCCATCGTTGCCATGTGCAACATCGATGGGCCCCGCGTTCGATTCGCGGCTGACGCAATATACAAACTTATTATTTTGCTTGGCAAGCATATTTTCTTCTTTTTTTGCTGCCATGTTCACAGTAGCATATAGTAACCGGCGAGGGAGAAGGAAGGGACTTCCACTCCACAGCTTTGGGGCAAATGCTCTGGTACAGGATCTTGTCTTCCTCGTAAGTTGGGTGCTGTCCTCGACTGTTGACTTCAACTCGATCCGGGTCTTTCTTTCATCGTGACCGACATACACGGAGAATCTGGAGATACCTGCTGGTTAGGAGGAATGACGGACATGTGCTGTGACTGGTTGAGGGGGGACTGGATGATCGAATGATGACCTAGAGTTGCCAATCCCATACTTTGAACAGGGAGAGGGGGGGGGGGGGTCAGGTTGGTGTTCAAGAGATGGTACATATCCAGGCCGATGACGTTCCAAGCTTGAGCCCTTAGCCATAATTCTTCGACATCACCCACCAGCGGGAATGGTGACACCAAAAACATATCAAAGTAGAGAAAGTTCGTACCCCTAAGTGTGGTTGCTGTGTCGATATAACCCGCCGATACCCTCGGCCGTTTGCATGGTGGAGTTGTGTGACCGTTTCGATGGCGGTAGAGATCGAAGGCAGGTAGGTATATATATGTCCCGTCATATCCTGTTCCGAGTCATGTTTCCCAGCTGTCTTCCATCTTCCGTTGATGATATATAGATATCTTTCCCACCGTCCTCCAGTTGCGGCAGAGTTCTCGAGGGATACATACTGTGCGTGTAATCTTCGACAGTCGACCATGGAACTCCCCCCCACCCCCTCAGGATACCACTCAGTCGTTTGCTAGTCTCCCCATTCCAGGAACAAAAGAACAAGACCCACCGGATAGACAGAAGTGAGAACAGGGAACCAAGTCCACGGGCGCCGGGCGGCTCTTATACCAATCCCCAAGGGTCAATCCAAGCCCTCGAGCCACACGGACGGAATGCGGCGAATGACCAAAGTGATGTGCGATAACGCAATCCCTTTGCATCAACGAGACAAGGACGCCGATATCCCACAGCGCGATAAGACATGCCAGACACCAATCCTCGCCCTTCCCACGTCCCCGGGCCCGGGCCCGGAGCCATACACAGGCTGGCTGGCTGGCATGAGCCGCAGGGAAAAGCAACCTTGCGGGACTGTCCGCCTGTGCTTATCAGAGGGGTACCGTCCTTGACTTTCTGCGAGATACGTAGAGCATCCCGAACACGTGGAACTGGGGTCATGGGAAGAGATCCCAAGGAAGGGGATGAGACATCGATGGGGGCTGTTGTGCTGTCTGGTGTAACGCGGTAGAAGGACCCTTCTTGCAGCAGCGTGTGAGGTAACGGCGTCAGGGGGGTTGTTTTCCTGGGTCCATCAGATAAGCATGCCCGGATATCTGTACCAGTCTGATGTCTCTGACATGTTGGCCAGACACTTCTCCCGCGTGGCTCAACGACGGGGGTTTCCTCTGACACGCGGGTAGGCGACAGGCTAATCGTGCTGGCCTTCTTGTGATGTCTACGCGCTCGAGTTGGACAAGCCGTGTTTATCAAACGTGTAAGACCTTCGGTCGCCGGCGGCGAGGAGGAGGGCCTGGATTGCGCGATACCGAGGGCTTCTCGTTATCTCAACTCGGCCCAATACGGAAGACTTTGCTCATGCTCGACAAGAATGGCGACTGGGCGCCCATCAGATACCGACTTTGTGGGATCGGCAGGGCTTGAATGGACGGCGGTCCGGTTCTCGGCAGAGATAAGGTGCTGAGGCAAGATGCAAACGAGATTCCGCCTTGACGGACCATGTATATAGACCTGGTGCATTCCCGTCACCGTCTCAGGCTGTTCCGGATCATTCGTCTCATCAATCCTCCCCCCCAGGCGCGAAACAAGGAGTCAGGGACGTTGTTGTCGTCGGAGAAGGAGGTGCCTTTGTGCAGGGTTAGGGTTTGGACCTTGACTTACATGGCTCTTTGCAACGCCGCACACGCGATCGAGATGCCGACCATCTCTCGTCGTGCCGCCACCGCGGTCCCCCCAACCCACCAAGGCACCAGCAACCCTTTGCTTCCACCGATCCCATCGAATCACCGCAGCATCCACCCGCCTCCGAGAGAGCCTTCTCAGCTCTGACGAACCGGCCTCGACTCTGGACCCTCGAGCCCCCCGCGTCGAACTTCCCGTGCGCCCCCGAGGCCTCGGTGCGGGGGTATGATGAGCCTGACGAACCCCCACGCCGCCTCGGGACCATCATTGGTCGTCCGCTGGCGCGCACAACACCACCACCACCTGCTGCGACCAGCCACCAGGACGGCGCAACCCAAGAAAAATCCCGCAATCCCACTTGTTTCGACCCCCCTCCGTGCATGTGTGTGTGTGCTGCGGCTGGCCGCCTTTCTCGGTGAGGCCAACCACTTTCCGGTCGAAGCCAAGACGGGGGCCCGTCGAAATGAGAATGCGGGCTCGTGGCACCGGGCGGGCGGGGTACGTGGTCGGCCAAGAACACCCAAGATGGAGAGAATTGCACTTGACGGCGAGGAGGTGTCAAGCTCACCCCCGGTTCGCGTTCCTGTTGAGCCTGGTCGGAGAAATCAGGATGCTTGTTGGCCGCTGCGGCTGCCGGTCTCGTCAGAACCCGGCCTTGGCGGCGCCGGAACGGCGGTGGCGGAGGAGGGGTTTCCCAAGGGGGCCAACGGGCGCCCAAGACCGGCCCTTTTCGATCCGGAGGGCCAAGAGCTGAGAAGGCGGAGCAAGAAGGAAGTCCATCGGCATTGTCGGTCGTCGGCTACAAGGGAGACTTGATGGCAGAACCATGGCGGATCGACGACATCCAGGGAGCCGGGCTCCCAGGGCTTTGTCTCGTTGTATCGTCGGTATATCGATGTCTTCATCGCCGTCGCGGGTGGCTACTGGCGAAGACTCCCAAGACTGGGACTACATACAGGTTTCGAGCATGTCACACGTGTATGTAAGTAGGCGTCGCAGACCAGCACCGGAACGATAAGGCGCCATAGTAAAGGCGCCATATTCCTGATGGCGGCCCGAATGCGCCGGCGGGGCCCGGAGGCAATGTTGACAACGGCAAGGTGAGACTCGACTCGATATCCAGTGGCTCGCCGGCATGTGTCCTGTCGACCCCCGGCCTCAACACTGCGTCCTGATTGTCCCATGTCTATCCAGTATGGAGAAGGCGAGAGTAGGGGTCTTTCCAACCCGCTGGTGCGCCGCGCCAGAGTGGGGCTAGGCGGCTCCCCATTCAGCACGTCATTGACGCTGTCGAGATTGGCGTTCTAACGGCGGGGTGCCGAGAGAGCAGCTAGGACCTAGCTGCTAGGTAGCAGAGGCAACCCGAAACGACGAGATCCACAGATCGGGAAATAGAGGAACGGAAATAGCACTAGACGACGGCAGGGTGGCGGTCAGCAAGGTTGGCTCGTTTTGGCTCGCAGGCTCGCAGGCGAGGCAGGCTCGTTGGCATTTGCCATTTGGCATCTCGGGACGAGCGTTGCGTCAACGACATCTGCTGCTGCTGTCGCCGTTGTTGGTGGGGACCCGGACCGGGCACGGCGGGCAGTGGGCGGGTGGATTGCGGGGTCCGTGTCTTTAGCTCTCGGCGACATTGGCGAAAATGGTAAAGTTGAAGTCGATGCTTGGACTTGGGCGTCGGCAGATGGTGAATATGACGATGGAGCAAATAGCACATGAACTATTTGCAATTCCTCCTGTCGAACCCCTCATGGCTGGAGATCACCTATGTCAGCTTGGCCGTGGGGTGACTTGCATCCGTTCGTTGCGTGGACCGCGGTCTCTCCAGCCGAGAAGGTGGGCTGTTGTTGCGTCTCGTCGACACCATGATGTGTGGCGGTGGCAGTTTTACTCGGCGATGGTGATTGAAGATTTGGAGTTGACGGTGCAAACAGGCAATCCGAGCCTGAAGATCCAGGGCCCACACAAACATGGAAGGAGCACAAACGCAGCTTCGATTTCAAAATCGCACAGTACGGAAATACTCAGCATCCGTACAGTACCCGTGCTCCGTACATTTCGAAAAGGATGTCGAGACTCAAGAGTCAAGACTCGAGACGTGGTGGTCCCTGCAGAACAGCGAAACCATGTTTCAATTTTCAATTTTCAACTTTCAAGCACCCACCGAGCCCCCCAATCACACTGGCCCTTGCTGCGGATTGAAAACCTTATTCCGACCTGCTGGCGACATGTGCTTTCAGAAGTTTCGCTTTTCCTGTCCTCTTAGCACCGGCAAGTTCGTCCACGTCGCTCAATCACATACTTCCAGCAGTCTCTCTACTAATCTGAGCAACCACTTCGCCGCCAATCCTTACAAGTGCGTTCCCTTGGTGTTGGCTGAAGGGTGGTGGTTGGGGACAGTGGTGGTGGTGGGAGTGGTGGGAGTGGGGGTCAGGCCGCAGCCTTCATGCATGTGCCTCGCATCCCTGTCGCTATCGTTACATCGACGCTCGCGATGCCGCTCCATCACACATTCGGCCTGAAGCCGACCGACGAACCGTCGAGTCCCGATTCTTTCCCGGCCGACGGCTGGGAGCCACGAAGGCCGGCCGGTATCGCTGCTTGGGGTTGGGGCTGCTGCGCAGTCGCCATGCCCTCCACCCAGCTATGGGGTGATGTCCGACTGACTTGTTCTCCTCTCGAGAACCTCACTGCCATGGTCACGACACATGCTCTCATTCATCACGAGAGGGCAGCCGAAACCACCAGAGTCCAAGACAACGGCGCCGACGACGCCAAGACATCAGCGCGCGCTCGTCAGTTCTCGAAATTCACCCCACGCCGCGGGTTTAATTATGGGTCCCCCAACTCGACCCCTCGGACGGCCCCTCCTCCCCGTCTCATTTCCCAAGTTCCTGAATCCCCATCACCGCACCTGGCAGTTCCGTCATTGCGATGTCGGAAACACGCGACTCTGTCGCACAAGATGCGCACCGCATGGCTTGCGTCAGGCTTGAACGCGCGCAACGCAAGGCTGCCATGTCCCTCTCGGCTTTCTCTCACAACTCAAGTTCCCGGTATTACTCCGTACGTAGGGTTCATTTGGATGAACTCTGGATTGCAGGTACACTTCCAGGGCAGACGATGTTCACTTTGGGCAACATTGGGGATCGGGACGACGGACGTGGGAGTTGTGGTCCCTGGGCCGCGCGCGGGATGTGCATTTTCCTCGTTTGGGGTTGCGGCACAGTTCTCCAAGAAGGCGGCTCACAGGCAGATCAGAACCGTGTCAAACCGGTGCACCATGCCCTGACTCTCTGGGGAGTCGAGACGAAGCCGTCGCGCCCGCGCCTCCATGCTCACGTCAACCCGCCCTCTCGAGATACGGCATCAAGCCCTGGGGGCAGAGCTTCGTCGGATGGCATGCCATCAGCATTGACGGCACCGTCTGCCAGCAACCATGGATCCATGCCTCTCCTCAATTCTCGCTGGTACATTACCCGAGCGGCCGCACGCAACTTCACTTTGTGCCGTCCAATGGCGGTAGACGCTGCTCAATATCTGACTTCTGTTGAAGTGTAAGTCGTCGGGTCCTCTCGCTGACGCGCGTGGGGGTTGCCGAGCACCATCCACCCTCGGGCCCCTCATGGTTCTCCGTCCTTGCGGATACCAAGACCAGTGATCGCCAAACAGGGACCCAAATTCTCGCCCAACGGGTTTCAACCCGCAAACCCGTCCGGGTGTTGAACCACGCTAGATTCTCAGTACTGGACATGCATTTTCAACAACGCCAAACACCAAACACCAAGAGCCAGAGTTCAAAGGTTGGACCATCTCCCTATGTTCCAGGCCGGCCGGAGCGAGCTCGGTCAATTGAAGCCGACCCCACACTACGTTCTTCTTTAGGTGCTGTTCCCGAGGGTTACGCCTCTCGGAAGAAGCATCTCAGCAGCTTCGTCAGAAGGCCATTTTGCCTATACGCTCGTTTGCAAAGTCTAGATCTCCGGCTGCCGAATCCAGGTTGGAACGGCATGATGAAATCCCATTCCCGGTACTCATGGTCCAAAGAGTACTTACAGCACAGACTCCTCAAGGGACGGTACATAGTAGCTGACGGATATCTCTTTTTTGATGGTTTCCAGATCACATTCAATTGTCAAATACTGACACCAAACTCCGAAGCTACGCACCAGACAGCGGGCGGTACATACCATACGCATGCCATCCCGAAGTTACCCGACGTAGCATGTACGCTGGCTCGGCTGGGTCCGGGTTCGGAGCTCAAGGGTGGAACACCTCTCTGCAGGGCAGTTGAAGTGTTCTTGGCCGCTTCTTTGTCTCCATTCCATGTCTATCGGCGATGGGTGCTGGGTGGGTTGCGACAAGGGACAAAGAGAATCCGCAACATGTACCTGTATCCGTAGGAAGCAGAGAGACAAGTCTGCGGAGATGCCTCAAGGTTGAGTCGAGATGTACTCCGCACAGAGTATTCCGCAACTTGAACTCAAGGAGGAGCAGCATCAACTCCTCAGCAAGAGTCAACCCCCAACACAGCTGTGCCCCCACCTCGACAACCACCGTTCCTCCGGAGTAAGTGCAATTTGGTCGAAACCCACCTCACCGTCTCGAGTTGGAGGGGCGAGAATATGGTAGGCGCGGTTACCAGTACCGTCTCTGCCGGTTGCCCGACCTCGTTGTGCCAGAGCGCCGACGACGAGGCGCAACTGAGCCCTTTCCTGCTCCTGCAACCATTTACAGAGAGAAACTTGCAAGCGGCACGACAAGGCGTCTGGAATGGTCCATTTACCAAGGATCTCCCCGACGTCGTTGAAGAGGCGGGTAGACGGCACTTGGAGGTTGCAGCTTGTCGACGTACCTAAGTACGGATAGGTGTGCTCGTGGCGCTGGCCTCTGTGTCCTGGGGTGACCTGGGGGAGGGGGTCGAGACAGCAGCCCCCCTTCTGCAGCGCAGGCAGCAACACACTTCGCCCGGTGCCGGGAGCCACAGAGGAGACGAAGACGTGGTGCTGGACCAAAAGCACATGGTGTTTTGGGGGGAAACTCCTCCTAAAACCAGCACTCCACCCCATTCTCCTCACCAACGCTAGGGGAAGCTTCCCTGTTCCATCGTGGTGCGCAGTGACCGGAGGTGCTCCACCTCAGCCGACTGGATCCCCAAAGCTTGCCCGCTTTTCTTTTGGAACCCGGAAGCTTGCTCCTCGTCGTCGTAGCGGAGGTGACCACGGCCGGTTGCAAGGAGACGACGGTGGAGGCTGGCTCTGCTCACTCCACCGCTGCGGCGTGTGGCATTTCGCGTCCCCGTCTCCTCTTCCTCTGTTGCTCGTCTGTTTTGCGTTCCGCTCAACTGGTACGACGACAGCCTGAGTTTGATGCCGAGTCACCGACGGCACCATTTTAACAGAGTCGCTGCGCGCAACATTTTTGCCACGACCTGCAGCTTATCCGTACTGCTAGAACTCCAGGGTCTCGATTTTCATTCTTGCCTCGAGCTGGGCAAAACCCGTGCTTTGCACTTTTTTACTTTGCCATCGAGTCGACCATACGTTTTTCCCTCCTTGACGGACTCGAAGAGGCTGCCCGGAGCTTTGCCTATTCGACATTGGTACCCTGGTCCGAGCCTCCGGAGGACCCCCGTCAACAATATCCTGTGAGCCGCGGCGTGGGAGACCTGACTTCGATCTTTTTCAATCCTGACGACCTAAGGAGCATCGTCATCTTCTTTGTCTGCTTCAGACCGCTGTATTATCGCGCCAAACACCCTACAGAACGGGACGCCCGCCCGCTAGCCAGCTCGGGGCTTGTAAACGGCACTGCTGTCATCCCGTGGACCGCCGTCCCCTTCGATCCCGCACAAGATATTCGACCAGCCAAGGCCTTGTTCGCTTCCTCCAATTCCCGTCCTCCCACCCATTCCGTCCTCCACTGGCCACCTGCTGGTGCCGCCTGTCCAAGCAACCTGCAGGTGCAGAAGGAGCGAGCTGCAACCCGTGGGACCCCAGCGCGACCGGGCAGCAGCTAGCAGCCGCAACCGCAGCAGCAGGAGCCCCCCCTCCCCACCCCCCCCCCCAAAAGCCTGTGCGGTCACCCGAACGTGGGGAAGCCCAAAGCCACCACAACGCTCGAGTGACTGGCCTGGAGCGACCCGAACGCCCTTCGTTTCCAGTTCTGTCTGGTCCGTTGCACACCAGCGAACACCAACCCAGCGAACAACGAACAACGGATTGGAATCTCCTCCTCCTTCCACCTCCACGCGCACCGTCTATCCTCTCGAGTCTCGATTCTCGAGCTTCGACAGCTCTGCCGCCTCCCTCGTCCATTTGCTTGTGCGACAATGGCGGCGAGCACGGCGACCCCCATTGCGACGTCGAGTCCGCTGTCCTCAATGAATCCCACGACAACAGAGCACGATTACCGATTTCCGCGCCGGCCTGGAGCGCCCGCCGCGGTCGGCGCCTTTAGAAACACCCCGTCATACGCCAACAACACCTTTCACAGCAACAGCACCAACAATAACAACGCCTACCGTCCCTTCCAGCAGCATGGTGGTGCCATGAGGCCGAACCCGGCTGGCCTGCGCACCGAGCTGCAGGACTTCCATCTTGACTTCATCTCGGCAGCTCCCCAGGCGGCCACAACCACAGACGGCGGCGCACGCGATGCACTGCTGCGGACGTCGACCCTCGACCATTTTGAGAGAGCCACAACGGCGAGCTTCGAACACACCCCAGAGGAAATGCAGAGACAGGACCCCATTGCCATGCAGGTATGGCGGTACTTCGCCGATACCAAGCGTCGCCTTCCCAACCAGGACCGCATGGAGAATCTCACCTGGCGGATGATGCACCTGACTCTGCGCAAGCGCAGGCAGGCCGAGGAGGCACGGTAGGTCCTTGAATTTTAATCGCGATGCTTCCCGAGCTCCAGATGGCGAAGAGGAGGAGAGGGAGGCCAGACGCTGACTTGATGATTCACAAAAGGCTCAACTATCGCCAGTCGAATGGATCGCTGAATGCACCCAGTGGCATTGCTCAGCTTCGCAAATCATCGGAGCAGGTCATGTCGCAAAGCGAGCCTATGAACATTGACGACTACATCAATGACAACATTGGCACACCAGGCGCCATGGCTCTCACACCAACACCCGAGACAGTCAGGCACGCCGAAGACAGTAGGGCTGCGCGCGCAACCGCCTCGGCGATCCCCATCAAGAACCGCAAGGAATCAACGCAGCAGCACCTTGTCCCCCAGTCGGTCCCTGTGACCGTGCACCACCAGAGGCTCCCCGACGAGTTCGGATACCTGCCCCGCCATCACCGTAAAACGAGCATTGACGAGACGGCCGACAGGCGTGTAAGTCGGCGCTTTTTTCTTATCCCAGCGTGCGGCGCCGGCCTCCTTCACCTCTGGGGTGTCGTGGTCTTGCATCCAGCGACTCATCTAACTTGCATTGTGAGCAGAACCGAAAACGGCCTGCCAACTTCTCACCACATGTTCCCGCGGTGAACAGCACCGCCGGCTTTGCAAGTGAGCTTGATGCGGATCGCGAGATCAACGAGTATTCGCTGGACCACTCGCACCAGACGGGCTCCATGACGCAGCCGGCCAATCACGCGGGCATCCCCTTCCCGCTCGACACGTTCAGCATGGAGAGCGATCCCATCATCACCTCTGCCGGCCCCTTCCAGCAGAACTTTTCCTTCTCACCTGCCACCTCCCCGATGGTGTCTCGCGATCCTTTCGCTAGCCTGTACGGCGCCCAGCAGATGGCCTCCAACTCGCTCCCCAACAATGACTACTATTCCCCCCCAGGATCGGCTTATCAGTCCAATTCTTCCACCCCCCACCCTCTCAACGAGAATGAGGGTATGTACTTCTCGTCCATGGATATGCGGCACCCGCGCCAGCAGCCCTATCAAACAGCACCTCCTGGTATGGTAAACTCTATGGGACCTCAGTTCCCTTATGGGAATGGTGGTAACCTGATGTTTGCGACGCCTGCTACTGGTCCGGATCTGAGCTCCTCGTTCACTGCTCCCAGCTCCTTCGGCCATATCAACCCGGCCCAGGTATTCCAGCACGACCCGCAGCAGGTCCGGTCCCCCGGCGTGCCTTTGATGCAGGACAATGCGTTCTCGTTTGGCGCCGATTCCGATATCGATGAGGACGAGGGTGGTGCCTTTGCCGACCGAAATATTTCGATACCCGCCGACTTCTCCCCGCAGGCGATGGACGAGTCGAGCTACGACGGCATCCCTTGGGACCCCTCACTCCCCAACTTCAACACGCAGACGGCGAGATACCCCGCTGGTCCTCCTCGGAAGCAGGTCACGATCGGGGGTACCACTACGGACTATGTGGATGCCAACGGCGAGTGGGAGGGCTCCGGGCTGGGTAGGACGCAATCCCAGTCGTTCCGGCAGAGCGACCGGCGCCAGGGCAAGGTACCCAGAAACGCTTCAACCCCTGGCCTGGCTGGCCGTGCCAACCCATTCGATCGTCTCGCCCAGTCAACACCGGGCTCGCCTCCGCCGGAGGCTGCACATGCATCGGGCTACTCCTCTGTTGCACCGAGTCGACCCTCTTCCCCGCCCCCTGGATCGAAGCACGGATCGACAACCAATCTGCAAAATGCCGCTGGCAACCAGGGAGACTCGGGCGCACCGACGACATGTACCAACTGTTTTACTCAAACCACGCCTTTGTGGCGCAGAAACCCCGAGGGCCAGCCACTTTGCAATGCCTGCGGTCTTTTCCTCAAGTTGCATGGCGTTGTCAGGCCGTTGAGCTTGAAGACGGATGTGATCAAGAAGCGTAATCGTGGTTCGGGGGCCACCGTGCCGGTCAGCGGAACCAGCACCCGATCCGCCAAGAAGAATGCGAGCATCGGTAGCTCCACCAACCTTGCAGGCGCGGCTACGAGGAAGAATTCGACCTTGTCCATCTCCGCATCCGCCAACCCTGCGCCAGCACAGGCTGCCACACCGCCAGCCCAGCATAGAGCCGGAAGTGTCAACGACAGCGAGAGCCCGGCGAGCCACCACGGGTCAGGGGGCAACACCGCGGGCAGTACCCCCACGAGCTACCAAGGCAGCGCGGGCTCCTCTAGCGGCGTCGTTGGCGGGAAAGGCGTCGTCCCGATCGCCGCGGCACCGCCCAAGAACACACCCGGACCGGGAGCCTCTTCCCTGCCGCGCTCTGCGGCCATGGCTTCTTCGAAGCGACAGCGGCGTCACAGCAAGAGCGCTGGCAGTGATCATCCCTCGACCATCATGGATATTGACAGCCCCGAGAGCTCGACCGGGTCCAACGAAGCAGCTCGCTCTCTCGGCTCAACCAGCGGGTTCCCGACGATGTCGGCGAGCTCTAGCAATCTCGGCCTTTCGAGCGGCTATGGCTTGACGCAGCGACCGCTCGGCGGGCAGGGCGTCCTTGGCATGACACCCGTCCAAGGAGGTGGACAGGTGGTGATGGGCGCGGGAGCCGCTGGCGGTGGCTCCCCGCACGAGTGGGAGTGGTTGACGATGAGTCTTTAGGGGGGAAGGGGGTTACGTTCTGATGCATTGCCTGGAGAGGTTGGGTGGCGGGTGTTTGGCGTTTTGGGGTTCTCATCATCGCATTGATGTCTTTTTTGCACGCATCTTCCGTGGATATGAGTCTTGATCCAGTCTTGTTGCAGATGGGTCTACATGGAGGTGCCAACGACGACGTTTTCGAGACCGATCTGGCTTGATCTCTGGAGTATAGCAACTGGGAGGGATGGGAATAGATAGACGGGGCCGGTGGGTTGTCTGTGATACCAGAGAAGGGCTGATGATCAAGCGAAGCATGGTGATGAGCCTTTGGGTGGGGAGGTTCCCGACTGAGGTTGCGGTAATTTGTGTGTGGCTGTTGCCGGGATGGAAGCGGCGGTTCAGACGGGGCTTTTTGCTGGTCCGGAGACGACGGCGACGACACGACAACCTCACACACACACAACACACACTATGAGAGCGCAGAATATACAATGTTGATACCCCCTTTTCTTTTCTTGGGCTTTCAGCTTGGGCTTTTGGTGGGATCTCTTTCGGTACACGGTCTGCTATACACGCGCATTTCGGGCCTATACTTTTGTGTGGGGGGGGGGGGGTTCTGGAGTACTGGGCATTTGTTTTGGTCTCATGGTGCTGTCTGGGTCCGCTCTCACGGTCTTGGGTCTCGCCGGTGGGAGGACCCGGGGAGGGACGTGCGAGAGAAGGGGAGGAGGTGTGGGCGGAGGGGAGGAAGTGGCGAGGGTAATTCGGGGGTGGTGGTTGCATGCATATCATGAGAAACGGGGCGTTTCTGAGCTACGTTGGTTGGGCTGGAGTTCAGGTTGGTTGAGAATTGAGGGAGAGGCTTCTCGGTAGTAAGGTAGTAAACGAGACCTTTTTAAATATTGAACTGCCTTGTAGTCTTGATGGGCTGTTTCGGTGTGGGCTGTCTTGTCTCGGCCTCGAGGGGAGGATGTTGAGTGCATATGAAAGTCATTTTTCGCTTTACTTCAAGAGATCTCTACTTCAATGAGAGCCTCGTAGCGTTTTGGGGGTCAGGTCATCTTCTTCATCGTTCCTGGCCGGCTGCTGGCCAGAGAGGGTCTTACCCCGAGAGGGATGCGCCAATAGGATAATCATAGCAGCAGCTGTGGGGGAAATGTCAAGGTTGATGCGAACTGCAAGAGCGGACGACGAGAGGACGACATGTCCCAGGCGATGGGTGAGCCGGCGTCGAAATTAGGTTAGGTGGTCGGGGAATCGGTTCAATCCAAGCCACTGTGGGAGAATATTGTGAGAATATTGCAAGATTTATCAGAAGGAGGTGACCAGAAAAGCTTTGGCAGAGCCGAGTTACAGTTGTTGTTGACTCCTCCCCCAACGTCGATCTCGAAAAGGGGGTTTTGGAGGACGGTGTCACGCATGTCTTCCGACCAATCCGCACTGTACAGGATAGCAAGGTGGGTCCCCAGGGCTTGTTAGCGCCCGGGCTCCCACAATGCTTAGCTAATCACGTCGAAATCAGGGCCCCTCGATCAGATTTCCAGAACGCACCTCGCCCCCTGCCAGACGACCACACTGAACTCGACCGTTTCCCAACGTACCTCACCACCACGACACACGGTTAACGAAATAATCGAAAATGGGCAAGGTTCACGGAAGGTATGCTTTTTTGCCCCCAATTCCCAAGATTGAAGCAGAGATCTAACTTGGAAACCACAGTTTGGCGCGTGCCGGTATGTCGATTGTCGACGGACAACCCCTCCGAACCCATCCCACCTCCAATCGATGAAGCGAACGATACCTTTCTCTCCTCGACGGACCGATATTGACCATTATTTCTCCGCACAGGCAAGGTCAAGTCGCAGACCCCCAAGGTTGAGAAGCAGGAGAAGAAGAAGACTCCGTACGTTCCCCTCGGGATCCGCCACCCCAGGCATTTCCTCCCGACCAGGATCAAAATCTCGAGAGAAGCTGCAGGACTGACACCCACAACAGTAAGGGTCGCGCCAAGAAGAGACTGACGTACACCCGCCGCTTCGTGAACGTCGTCTTGACCGGTGGCAAGCGCAAGGTTAGCAACAACCCTCACAACATCACCAAAACCCATTGATCAGAGAAACTGACGCTCCCCGAACTAGATGAACCCCAACCCCGGTGCCGCATAAGCGTCCCCTACCCACCAACCAACGATGAACCCTCTTCTTTCGGCCGACGATGAAAACCGATGACGTACGCCATGGAGGGCTCCTCGGACTCTTCCTCTCACTTCTCTTTCTTTAAATCTGGGGACCGGGCAGGGAAACAGGACGGGGCGACGGAACGGATCTCGGAATGATTCCGGGACGGGTACGGGCAAGGAGATTCACAAGAGGGAAGGACTGAAATATCACACCCCAGGGCCATCTCGTCTTTTCTTTTCCGGAAAGATAAACCCGGTCAATTTCACAACGGGATGTCTTTTTGAGGACGCTCATGACGGAAAACGTGTGGACACGGGTCTGTGGTTTTCTATGCTTTGCATTTGTTGTACATGAGAGAGAACGGGGATTACGACCCTTGAGAGGAATCGAGGAATGAGGAGAATCGTTGGCCTGAAACTATCCTGGTTTGCAAAAGGCTCTGGTTAAGAGCTTGTCTTGTCACGGTGACAACGTGAGATTTGAACACTGGCGGACGAGTGGTTATGGCGGCCACGGCGGTTAAGCACATTGGCAGGCCACACAAGCGGACGAGTGGGACTGGACTGCTTGATGGATGGGTTCGAAGGCCAAGATAGCATGGCTCACCGAACTCCTTCGACAGCGATGTTCGCTTTCTGTAAGTCGTTAACTCTGCCCCCCGGGGGGGGGGGGGGGGGGGGGGGGGGGGGGGGGGGGGGGGGGGGGGGGGGGGGGGGGGGGGGGGGGGGGGGGGGTTGGGTGGGGGGGGGGGGGTGGTTCCAATTCGCGTGCGCCCCCCACAGCCCCCCAGCCGGGGGGGGGGTGGGGAGGCTGGGGGGCGCGGGCCCCCGGCCCCCCCCCCCCCCCCCCCCCCCTCCTCATCAACCTGGCGGTGCCAGGGAGTGAAGGAGATTCAACGTAATGAGGCATGGATTCAAGTTGAATACCATATACATTACATCCCATGCCCAGCCTTCTTCTGGGGGAATGGAACCCGAGTCAATGCGCTCTTGCCACTCGACCGCATGATCGATCGCCTCGTGCCTCAGAAAATTAGGCCACTGGTTGAAGATGGCGAGTCGGTGGAATAAACCGAGCCAAACCAAGCGGAGCTTGGGATTCTTCTCCTTCTTGATGTTTTCGAACCCCAGTTTAGTCAACTGTACCACCCGGTCAGCTCCAGGCGCCGTCAGAGTGAATGCAAGGAGATACTCGCCTCCCACGTCTGCCGGTCGTCCAGTTGCGCCCCCTGGCGAACAAACCAGAACAGCAGCTTGGCCTTGCCCTCGTCCAAAGGACCGGCAAGGAGCCCGTCAGGGATCCGCGCCATGGGGTGCATGTCGATCGAGGAGGCCGGGTTGTACAGGTAGAGGTGTTGTGTGTATTCGGAGACGGGTAGTAGCCCAAACAAGGCAAGATACACGTTGGCAATGTCAAGCCCAAACTCGTGGGCGCGGCCAGTGCGTTGACCGGATATTATCCCGGAAGCGGCCCGAGCCAGGGCCTCACACCACGCGCCATGGAATTTCCACTCCCACTCGAACCACCGCTCAATGTCCTCGCCCGTGGCCGGCCCGTCACAAAGAGGCGGAGGCTCTTTCATACCGACAATGTCCCTCTGACTTTCGGGAAAGGGCGGCATCTCCAGGGTCCGCGGGGCAGTCTGGCGCCTGAGCCAGAGCTTCTGGGCGTCGAGGAGAACCGAGATGTCCACCCGCCGACAGGCGAGGACGTGGCTCTGCAGGGCACTGTCAACACACGACGGCCCTGGGGGTTTTCAAAAGATGGCGTCTACTACCTGCAACTGAGGGTCGCCCCCGAATCTCAGCATCGACCGGGCGTTCTTGCGATTCAGAAGCCGTAACTCATCGACCCTGTCCTGACCGCGCCCGAAGCAGGCATCCCACGTCGGCGCAAAGGCCTCGACGACGAACCGGAGCAGCGTCAGCCGCGAGGAGAGAGCGCAGCCGATGTACGGGCTGCTCTTGGGGAAGTTGAGGTTCCCCGACAGACAGAAGATGTGCTCGAGTATCTCGTACGGCAGCTTCTCGATGAGGGCAGTGCCGGTCCGCCTGGGCTTGGGGCGGCGGTGTCGTCGTTCCGGTTTGCTGGTTGAGTCGGCCGCGGTGGTGCGATTCTCTTTGGAGTGGCGCTTCTGACCGCTGGTGAGCTGCCGGGGTTGGTTGCTGGCGCCCTTTTTGCCTCTGATCTTGACCGGCGTGAACTTCATTTTCGTGGAGATGGGTTATGGACGGCACCGAATTGTTGGTTTGGTGGAAAACTCTCTAAATCACAGAGTTTGCAAACAGATTGGCAAGTTCTTCTCTTGTGAAGGTAGTCAATTGGTGAGAGTGAAGCGAGTTGGGACGTCGTTGAAGTAGTTGGGCCTAAGATTCGTCACTGGGGGCACCTAGCATGTGTGTCAACCATCGGGTTTAATACCATGGCATAGGACCGGGCGGGTATTGGACTGTGCGGTCATGTGAGCTTAAGGGGAGGGGAACCAACCTGAGGATTTGGCCCGGAGATCGAACCGAGATGTGCACCAACTGGGTCTAAGGTAGAGTTTTTCGTATTACTTTGACTTCAATATTAACCTCTAAACTCAGAGGCATGAGAAATGGAGTGAATGTTGATGGTGGGGATTTCGGTATCGTTGGGAATGATGTCGAGGTTGATGTAAACGGGCAACCATGTAGGGATTTGACGTTTGCTCATCAGATATGTGATAAGCAGACCCCCAGAGTGCTATCCACACCCCGTCCCGTGGCCGAGCTAGCTCCTCCACACCCATGCTAGGGGTGTTTCTCTATCAAAAGCTTTGACGACATGACGCCCAGGAAATATTTCTCCAAGTTCGCATTTATCTCTTCGCCTCGATAACCAACTTTTGCAGCAGAGCTCTCTGCCGCCGCCGCGCTCAACCCCCAAACAAGGAGAAAGGAGAAAGGAGAAAGGAGAACCGCCAGCCCATTCTCCTGCCGCCCACCCCCCGCAATGCCGCCGGCATTGAAGCTCGCCCCGGCCCCCTCGCAAAAACTCCTCCGATTCCTGCGCGCCCAGTCCGAGGGCCTCGCCTTTTTCACCGGCTCCCCCGAGTGCGCCCTCCTCCGCCGCACCGCCACCCTACCCCGCGCACGAACCCATGGGCGTCTGATCCCCACCGGCGCCCGGCCGCGCCGGCCACTGAGCACATCGGCGCCGAAGCGCGACTTCGCCGTCCTGCAGGCCGGTCTCATCGACGTCGAGTCGATCCTCCCCAAAGCGCTGCTGCGCAGGTCGCGGACAACAGTGGCGGAGTCGAAGGGTGACAGGGGGCTTGTACCGCTGGCCGCGGGCACGACGCGGAGCGCCTCGTCAGGCCAGCCCCCGCGGGAGGAGTGCGCCGAGGAGTGCCGGCCGCGGTGGCGGGACTGGCTGTTTGGGCCGAGCCAGAAGCGGAGGCAGCAGCTCAAGGAGGATGACCTGCAGGTGCAGGTGGAGGACGAGCCGGGGTCCATCTTTCAGAGGAGGTCGCTGGCGAGCAAGGCGGCGCTGGATCCGCGGCTGAGGTGCACCGAGGTGGCGGGGAACGGGGAGGTGATTATGGTGGATGGAGAGCTCAAGAAGAGCGAGCTCATTGCCAAGGTTCGTGGCCTCGCGGGCGTGGGATGCGTGGCTGGCGGTGCTAATCGGCTGGGGGACAGTACGGCTTGCTCCCTCGCGATCTTCGAAAGATTGACTCGTCCAACCTCCCGCACATTCTGGTTCGACCGTCGGCGATTCTGCTCAACCTGCTTCACTTAAAGGTCCTGATCAAGCACGATCGGGTACTCTTGTTTGATGTCTACGGCTCGACGACGTCGTACCCCCAGTCCGCGTTCATGTACGAGCTGCAAGGGAAGCTGCAGCAGAAGCAAACACCGGGAGCCAACAACCTCCCCTACGAATTCCGCGCGCTCGAGGCCGTGCTCATGTCGGTGACGTCGGAGCTGGAAGCGGACTTTGAGGCTGTCCGTGACCCCGTGATTCGCGTCCTCGCCGAGCTCGAGGACGATATCGACCGTGATAAGCTGAGGATTCTCTTGGTCTTGTCCAAGAGGGTCAGCACCTTTGAGCAAAAGGCCAGGCTCGTCCGAGACGCCCTGGAAGAGCTGCTTGAGGCAGACGATGATCTCGCAGACATGTACCTGACGGAGAAGACGCACGACTTGTTCCGCGGGGAGGACGACCACACGGAGATTGAGCTGCTGTTGGAGTCGTACAACAAGATTTGCGACGAAGTGGTTCAGGAGGCGAGCAACCTCGTCTCGAGCATCAGGAATACTGAGGAGATGTGGGTTCTTTCCAAAGACAGCGTGGGAGCAGCAGTCAACTGACAGATATGCAGTATCCGGGCGATTCTTGATGCCAACCGCAACGCGCTGATGCTGCTCGACCTCAAGTTCAGCGTCGGCACGCTCGGGCTGGCCATGGGGACGTTCCTCGCGGGCCTCTACGGGATGAACCTCAACAACTTTATTGAGGAGGTGAACTGGGGGTTCGGAGCGGTGACGGGGGTCTCGACCCTCTTCTCGCTGATCGTCTGCTGGTACGGGCTGAAGAAGCTGCGCAAGGTGCAGCGGATCAAGATGGGTGGGCCGGTGCGACCCGGCGAGAGGGGGCCGTGGATGCAGAACGAGGACGCCAGCCTCATGCTCGACCCGAGCAACCGCGAGCGGCTGAGGAGGATCAGCATGATGAAGAACATGGCGAAGCCCAGGCCGAAGAAGTGGTTCTAGGCCGCCGGCGGATCTCTCTTCTCTCTCAACTTTGGCATACATGGATAGATACTCGGCGTTGGGGTTCGGAATGTGCGACTACCTCACTCAGCGTGGTGTTGGGTTCCCGGCGGCGGATCGGGATGGGTGGCATATAGAGGGGCGTTGGTGACTGGTGGCTGGCTAGGGAAGCACACTTCTCTCCAGCCTGGCTGTTGTACAATGGGCGTAGGTTCAATATTCTCCTCCGTGTATCAATCTAATCCTGGATATTTGCGGGCGCATGATTTTCTCAGCTCTCTCATCGCGGTGGGACAGGGCTGGCTGGCTGGCTGGTAGGTTGTCTCTGGATTTAAGAGTTGTTGTTCCCATGGCGTCAGCAATAGCATGGGTGGTAGTGGTGATGCTAATTGAAGTGCTTCCAGGTGTTTTCTCACGCCCCCATTTTGAACCTTGGGGATCTGATGCTACGCTCCCGCATCGAGGAAGCGAGAATGGAAAATGGAGAATGGAAACGGCTCCATTCACCCGTTCGCGCGTCGCAGCCTGCAGTCAGGCAACCTCCAGGCCTCGCCGCCGCCGAGGGAAGGGGCCAGACTGCCCCGCCACAGTGGATGTTGATCGTGACGCCGAGCGAACCCCGCAGTCTCATGTTTCCAACGACTGATGCAGCTGAACAAGATCACGCTCATAAATCAATTCCCCCAGCATCTCCCAAGAGTACCATCTACCTCTATTTTCCATCTTCGATCGCCTACCTCTCTAGTGAGTTGCTGCCACCCCGGGGTTCCGTGCTGTCTTTCCCTTGCTCTTGCTAACCATCTCCAGACGAACTCACCACTCATCGCCAATTGAAACACACTTTGTTTTCTTCATCTTATTGATCAGGTGAGTTTTTGCTTCTCCTGTTGATCTCCCCGCCATGTGTATATCAAATCCAATAGAATGGATTGAATGAAAACTGTGCTCCCGAGTTGGTCTCACGATATCCCTCTCATCCGAGGCTCTCCACCTGTCAAGTGTCATTCGATGCTCCCCTATACATACCCATATCTCCCATTGCCCTATCATGTGGTTCATGGTACGAGCACCCACGAAGATACATATCACTAACAACGACCACAGACCACCAATATTCACAAGGACCCTCAACTTTGACGACTCCGGGCCGTTGCTCATACCTGCCACCAAAATACCGCCACGATGATGGACAGCATCCCCTCCGAGACCCCCCCGCCAAATCTCCATGACCTGGCCGAGGACCACTACTTCAAGGCCAACCCACCGCCCAAGGACCTGGCCAAGCATACGGAGCTGGCTCGCAACTTTATCGACTTTCATGCCGCCGCCGGGAGACCGCTGGTGTTGGTGACATCTGGAGGAACTACCGTGCCGCTAGAGAAACAGACGGTGCGGTTCATTGACAACTTCTCAGCGGGTACCCGCGGTGCTGTATGTCCATTGTGAGCTTGAATCGGCCGAGCTTGAAGGCTGACACGACCTAGACTAGCGCAGAGTACTTCCTGGAGGCGGGATACGCAGTCTTGTTCCTGTATGTATACCCCCCCCCCCCCCTGACGCCCATCAAAAGCCAACACTTTCAGCCACCGCCAATTCTCCCTCCTCCCCTTCTCCCGCCACTACAGCCACTCGACCGACTGCTTCCTCGACTTCCTCAAGGAGGGCCCCAACGGCTCCGTCGTCGCCCGCGACGATGACGCCGCCAAGATGCTCGACGTCCTCCGCAAGTACCGCCACGCGCGCGAGGCCAACCGCCTGCTCGTCCTCCCCTTTGTCAGCATCTCCGACTACCTCCACGAGCTCCGCAGCATCGCGCAGCTGATGACCCCCCTCGGCCCGCGCGGGCTGCTCTACCTCGCCGCGGCCGTCAGCGACTTTTTCGTCCCGGTACGCTCCGTTCTCCCCCATCCCAACCCATAACTAACCAGCCACCCCTGGCCAGCCCGACCGCATGTCGGAGCACAAGATCCAGTCCACCAACGCCGTCGACCCCGTCAAGGCGGCCACGACCGAGGAGATCTTTGACAACTTTGACTCGTCCCCGGCCGTCCCGCGCAGCAAGCGCCTCGTCGTCGACCTCGACCCCGTGCCCAAGTTCCTCAAGAACCTCGTCGAGGGCTGGTCGCCCGAGGGCATGATCGTGTCGTTCAAGCTCGAGACGGACCCGAGCATCCTCGTGCACAAGGCGCGGTACTCGCTCGACCGGTACCAGCACCACTTGGTCATTGGCAACTTGCTGTGCGCCTCTCCCCCCTTTCTTCGTCTGGTGTAACATGCCAAGCTGACATACATGACTGGGCAGATCTACGCGCAAGTGGGAAGTCGTCTTTGTCTCGCCCGGAGAGCCGGATAGGTGGATCCGGCTCCCGGCGGCGGATAAGGGAGGGGTGAAGGAGAAGGTCGAGGTGATCAAGGACCAGCCGCTGGACCCGAGGACGCTGCCCGAGGGGGATCCGGAGATGGAGATTGAGGGCTTGATTATCCCGGCCGTCAAGCAGATGCATGACCGGTATATTGAGGCGTTCGGGCGGCGGGGGGTCAAGAAGTGAGAGATTGGGGGTTTGTGATTATCGGTTGGAGCCGCCCGCGATATCTCATTGCAGCGCCGCACGGGGTTAATAGGGGGTTTGTGATTATCGGTTGCGGCTGCTTGCGATATCTCATCGCAGCGCCGCACGGGGTTCATATACAGTTTCCTTGGTGGGTCGGCGACCACTACCCAACTTCTACCATAGGCAACCATTTCACACCCGCTTCCGACACAGAATGGCATTAAACTCCAGGAAACTTGGCCGAGAGACAGCATCAAGCTCCCCTGAACTCGGCAGCGGCAGAGGAAACGCGAGGCCATCTACAATGTCCGCTGCGGCACAGCAAGCATCGCGACGAGGTCCATATCGACGAGGTTCACCTCGACGAGGTCCATGTCGACGAGGTTCTCTGCGGCACAGCGCGACGATGAGATGTATATAAAAGCGCTGGATGGTGGAGAGAGAGAGTCTTGTTCTCTCTCCTCATCATCATCACCACTCCAGTCTTTCAGTCTCCCTCAAGAGACAGCCTCCACCACCTCAACGCTCCCATCCCACAAACACCAGCCTTTCACGAAGACAACCAAGTCCGTCCCAACCCCCCAGCCTCACCTTCACCCACTCCTAACCCCCCGCCTCCCCAGACAACATCTCCCCACCGCCAAAATGCTCGTCAACCTCCCCAGCCTCCTCGCCGCCCTCGGCCTCGCCGCCACGTCCGCCGCCGAGCACATGTACGTCGACGAGTACTGCCTGACGCTGATCTGCAACCGCAACGGGCGCTTCGTGACCAACTGGGGCGAGTACCGCGTCGACGCGTCCGACGGGTGCCGGGGCGTGCCCGACTCGCCCATCCGCGAGATCTGCGTCGACCAGGCCAACGAGCGCCTCCACTTCTTCTACACCGACGGCCAGCCCAAGCGCTGCATGCGCGTCACGTCGAGCGAGTGGCAGACCTGCAGCGACGACTTTCCGTGGGCGACGTGCGCGAGTGAGTTCTGGGAGGAGAGGCCTTGCGACTGGTAGGGCGAGCGGCTGGCTGGTCTCGCGGTAGTAGGCGCGGTGTGGGTGCGGCGTGGGTGGTTGTATGTGTTGCGCGGCTGCGGCTAAAGGGATGGGTCGGGGACTTGGCGACGGGGTTTACTGTATTTTTACAAAAGTATTCTCTTCTTGTCGGTGGGTAGGGAGGTAGATAGCCGGGGGGTTGTAAGAGCGTGATTCAAAAATGGATGATGTATGTTCTTTATCGGACCGTTGGACCCTGAGTCTCTGTGGCCAGACCGATGCCGGGCGGCTCTTGTCCAAAGACTCGCAAGAGGACCCTTCCCGTGCCGTAGTTTGGTGGTTCGTATGGTCGTATGTGGAGGGTGTACTTGGAAGAATGCCCCTGAAAGGAGTTATCCGAATCTGTACGCTCGTGAGTAGGTAGTGTAGCGGTTTAGCGGTCCAATAGGTGGCGTGGTTCACTCCCATACTTCCCTTCCACCGCCGCCGCCCGGCAGTTGGGTCACGGCGGGACTGGTCGATGCTGGGCATCATGTTTCATGACTTGGATCTTCCCGACTGCGGGGCAGGAGAGAGAAACTGCTTTCTCTGCAGGAGATGATAGATGAAGAGCCGAAAGAGACACTGTCGATGGGAATGGTGAGGGAAGGGTCTCTGGAATAAGCCGTCTCTTATACCGTCGTCCCGCGCCAGTCTGCCGTCCGTCGGTGGAGTACGTCGTCCCGAACAGGGAGCCCGCCCAGGACCGAGAGTGTGTGCTCCGGAGCTGGGTGCCAACGACGGAGACGTTTGGCCGCGGCTGGGGGTTGGGTTCTTCTCCGCAGAGATGGGCTTCGCTCTGGCTTCGAGAAGCCAAGGCGGAGGGGGATCGGCGGGCGTGGAAAGCAACAATTGGCGAGCGAGTGGCTTTGGCAGCGTCACCATTGTGACAGGTTCGGGGGCGCAAGATGTCGTTCCATGTGTCAGGTTTGGCGGTGGTGGTCTGTGGGTTGGGGAAACGTCGTGTCGCGAAGAGGGAGGCAGGTCGGGGAATTCGAGGTCACTGAAGATGAAGTCTCGATGCTGAAAACGAAGAATCTCCCGCGCAGATCGGTCCCAGGAGAATGTGTCGCCAATTGGCGAGATGCGGTTCGGCTCCAACAGAGAGACAAGCAACGCGCTGAAGCTTGTCGCGATTTAGCCGTCGTAGATGATTTGCGAAAAGCCACCACTATGGTACCATTGACTTTTGCCCGTCGGGAGGGACCACGTTCCCCTCGGTCTGGATATTGGGGGAAGGGAACGCGGGGAGTCCAGGCCCTTGCAGACCTGCAGCCGCAGCCAGCACGCTTGCAGCTTCGGGAGAGCAAACTGTCAAACCATCACCCCCGTGGGCGCGAGTCCGTCTCGAGTTGGCTCCAAACGGGGGAAGTGGATGGAAATCTCCATATTATCTTGTGCTGCATTCGTGCATGGGCACTGGGCCAAAACATTCTTTCTCCGGATGTCTTGATCCCATTCCTCCCCCCCCCCCCCTCTCTCCTTCCTCTCCTCGTTCTCTTCCTCCCTTCTCCAGCAAGCATAATCCGCCACCCAGATGAATTGATCCTCTCCCACAGCAGTGTGAGGGCTGCCGCCTCGACTCGACGACAGCGATACCGTACCGTAGAAGTGCCAACCCTCCGCCAAGCAATGGACGAGAAGCGCCCAATCGACCGCGCCGGCGACGCCAAGCCGGCCATGGCCCGCCGCCCGGACCCCGATTTCTCGGCGCCCGCAATCACCACCACCCTCCACATCGGAACCGGCTCCGACTCGGAGCCCAGCACCCCCGACGAAGAGAAGAAGAACCCCATCCCCGACAATCGCAGCATCGACACCGACTCCTCCTCCGCCCCCCTATCTGGCCCCGGCGGCGCCATCGACGACAATGACTTCCCCGAAGGCGGCGTCCGTGCCTGGCTCGTCGTCCTCGGGTGCTGGCTCACCCTCTTCGCGTCCCTCGGCCTGATAAACATCCTCGCCACCTTTCAAACCTATGTCACGGCCAACCAGCTCGTCCAGTACAGCGAGAGCACCATCGCCTGCATCTTCTCCCTGCACACCTTCGTCTCCTTCGCCGCCGGCATCTACACTGGCCCGCTCTTCGACCGCTACGGCCCGCGCTACCTCCTCCTCGCCGGCACGGCATGCCTCGCTCTCAGCATCATCTTCCTGAGCATCAGCTACGCCCACTGGCACTTCCTCCTCGCCTTCAGCCTCCTCAGCGGCCTCGCCTCGGCCCTCCTCACCACCCCCTCCATCGCCGCCATCGCCCACTTCTTCCACGCCCGCCGCGGCCTCGCCACCGGCCTCGCGTCCACCGCCGCCCCCATCTCGGCAATCCTCCTCCCCCTCCTCTTCCACCGCCTCTTCCTCGCCCTCGGCTTCACCGTCACGATCCGCGTCCTCGCCGCCCTCTGCTTCGCCTTCACCCTCCCCGCCAACTTCCTCGTCCGCTCCCGCCTCCCCCCACCCCCTATCACCAAAAGCATCCACCCCTCCCCGCGCATCCTCACCCACCGCCCCTTCGCCCTGACCACCCTGGCCATCTTCCTCCTCCAACTCGCCCTCTTCCTCCCCCTCACCTTCCTCCCCAGCTCCGCCCTCGCCCTCGGCCACAGCCACGCCTTCGCCTACTCCCTCGTCGCCCTCCTCAACACGGGCTCCGTCGCCGGCCGCGTCGCCGCCGGCTGGGCGGGCGACCGCATCGGCCCCTTCAACGCCAGCGCCTTCGCCGCCGCCGCCTCGGCCGCCCTGTGCCTCGGCCTGTGGCTGCCGCTGGGGCACGCGCGGGGCGGGATGATGGCGTTCGCGCTGCTGTTTGGCGTCGCGAGCGGGGGCGGCGTCGGGCTGGTGCCGGCGGCCGTGGGGCGGCTGTGCCGGGCGCAGGAGTACGGGCGGTACTATGCGACTTGTTCTGCCGTGGTGTCGGCGGCGGTGCTGGTGGGGATTCCGATCGCCGGGAGAGTGGTCGAGGGGGGCGGGGGGCGGTACGGGGGGCTGATTGTCCTGACGGGGGCGGTGTACTGCGGTGCGGCGGTGGCGTTTCTGGCGGCCAAGGTGTCGGTGGTGGGGTGGAGGTTTTTTGTAGTGTTTTGAGGGGAAAGGGGAGCATTGTTTGATGCCTGGGGAGAACGAGATGGGGTCTAGAAGTGTGGTATGATGACATGATGACGGCCGACGTTTCGCGGCATCACATGGGCGAAACGGCCTCGCAGTGGACACAGAAATTACCTCTGTTGAGCGCCAACAGAACAAGCGCTAGCCCCTCCTATTTGGGCCACGCGGACAGGCCAGTCCTTCGCGGGAGGGGGGGAGGTTGAGCAAAGCGCGACTGAAGAACGCAGAGCCACGCATGAATAATGACACTGGACGTAGAATACTAGTAGATCGGGAGCGAGAGAACCGGAATTAGGACGCCTTTCAATTAGCGTATCGTGGGTTGGCGGGATCAGAACTGAAATGTGAACAAAATTATATTCATACCCATCTTGACCAGATCATCCCCTTCATATATAACCGCTCGCCCTCTCGGCGAGAATAAGTACGTACATATAGCTCCCAGTATCCCTCCCAAAGAGATTCCCCGCCAATACGCCTCTATATATAAAAGATCAAAGAAATATGCTCCTACCCAGCTCCCCTTCCGAAATATTCGCCCTGCTCATGGCTCCCCACTCATCCCCCTCGTCGCCATCACCGCCGGCCCCAGCGCCGCACTCTGCGGCGTAACCGGCAACTCGACCCCGACCCACCGCTCTCTCACGGATACCATACTCCCCTGGCTCCCAACGCCACTACTCCCACCCCCGGCCACCGCCGCCCTCCGTGCCGCCACCATGAGCGCCATGCTCTCCCTCGCGCTCCGCGACACCCCCTTGAGCCCCTCCACCACAGCCTCCCCGGGCATCGCCATCATGCGCCGCATCAACGCCTCGCGCACCGCATCACCCAATTCGAACCATGCGCGGAACAGCGCATGGCACATGTCCCAGAACGGGTGGTTTCGCGCCGTGAGCCGCGGGTCCCGCAGACGCAAGCTCGAGAGAGAGTTTTGCACGCGCGTGGCCGCCGTGTTGACGATAGATGACTTGGACAGGAGCTTTTCGACGGCCGGCGAGGCGTTGGCGGGGACGCGGTGGAAGTGGGCCGTGAGTGGGGGGAGGAGGTTGGTGATGAGGTCGACAGTCGTTTTTAGGGAGAGGTAGAAGCGCTCGAACGGCGTTTCAGTCGCGGCGGGTGTGGTGGTGGTGGTGGTGGCGGTTGGCGGGGGGCGGGGTTTGGCCGGGCTCGGGGCGGAGGAGACAGCCGAGGTGAACGAGTCGCTACTGCCGCCGGAGGAGGATGATACACCGGGTCCGATGGCAGTCGTGGTGCGGTGGGGGGTGCCGTTGGCTGGGTAAGGGAGGTCGGTGCGGACCTGCATTTGTGTCTTGGGCGCGGCGCGGAACTTCTTCGCGCTGAGAGGTATTGGTCTCATAGTCTCCATCCGGGTCGTCGACGTATCTCTGATCCTTGAAGTCTCTCTGGTCCTGGGTGTCTCCTTGGCATTCGAGGATGCCCGTGACCTCGACTTGGGAGGGATAGGAATGTAATCAGGGTCTCTGGCGGGCGGCGAGTAGGATGGGCCCTTGGAGGCGAGCCAGCCGCTGATGGCGACACGGAGCTCCATGATACTGTGGTAAACGAGCATGAGAAAGCTTCGCAGGTATCGTTGGTCGCCGTTGTCAACCAGTAGATCGACGCTGCTGATCAGCCTTGAGCAAATGTGTACGTAGGCATGAATCAGGGTTGTGTAGGCCCGCTGCATGCCCTCGTGCTCGCGAGCGACGCCGCGTGTCCCAGAGGCAAGATCGTAGTCTTGGATGGCTTGCTCGAGCTCCTCAAAGTATACGTTGGTATTGTAAAAGACCATCTCCAAGCTGGATCGTCGGGCACTTCCGTCGTTGGTGACGCTCATCAGAGTTTGGACCCCGAGATGGATTTGGAAGATGGAATATAGGATCCCCCTCGCCACCTCAAGGACGGGGTCGACGGCCCGGGATTCGTATCTTCGTACTGGCAACGCGGCGAGCTCGCGCACATACAAGGGCCGCTGCAACGAAGGATCCTCGGGACTAAACGGATTCGTGAGCGTCAAGGCGCCGCTGTAGCTGAATCCACGCAGATGGCTGCTGAACCTGTTCATTTTCGGATCGCTTAGAGGGGCGAGAGCAGTCTGCGAGGGAATGTCACCCCCTGAAGCCGGCCCTCCTCTCCGAGAAGACCGACTTTCGGGTCTCTGGTCGTCTTGGAGAAACCCAGGAAGCTCCGAGTTGCTCCGCAGGCTCTCCGAAGACTTGCCCATGGTAAGCGGGATGATACCGTTCTTTCTGGTGGATGCATTGCTGAACTGCGATGGGCCACGAAAGTGGGAGCGACCAGGGATAGGTGGTCTCGACAGCGACGGGGACCTCGATATGGGTGGAGACGGAATGATTTCGCTGCCCTTGACACGGATGGGGAAACGGCCGGTTGCGCGTCTGTTCGCGATTCGGGGGGTATCGGCACCTTCACTCGACTCGTATTCGACGCCGGCTTCAGTCTCGGGCACGGATTCGGCAGCCTGTGCAGTTTGGCGCTGGCCCAGGAACCGTTTGATCTGATCCGTCACCATGAGCTCGACCACCTCGCTCTCCGAGAGAATCTCGTTGGGGGGAACATCACGAGGCTGGACCTGGAGGACCTCCTTAGGAGGAAAGGTAATGGGGTTCCCGGAGAGTCTCAGCCTTTGGAGGGACGTCATGTCCGCGAGGCTCAGAGGCAACCTCTCAATCTGGTTATCCTGGAGTGCAAGGGCCTTGAGAGAGGTCAAGCGGGAGATCTCTGGCGGCAGCTCCCTAAGACGGTTCCTCCCAAGATCGAGGAACTCGAGCGAGAGAAGGTCACATAGCTGCCAAACGTCAGTCCTGGTCTGATGATTCCTGGTCGGTATGGCTTACCGGGAGAGGAAACACCTCAAAGGCGTTATTCCTAGCGGCCAGGTACCTCAGTGACGTACACTGTGAGAACCGCACTGGCAGCGAGGCGAGGAAGTTGTGCGAAAGGGCCAGACTGGGTCACGTCAGCACATTTGTTTCTCAACACCCAAACAACTACAACATGGGATAGGCATACCGCTCGACACCATTCCGGAGGATCTCGATGACCTCGTCAGGCAGCGTGGGTATGTTCTTGGCGATGAGGTCGAGAGTGATGCCGGGCTTGAGACCGTCGGCATCGGCGTCGGCAGCGCCCCGGGAGTCGTCGCCCAGGAGGGCCTTCTTGCGGGCTTCGCGGACGATGGCGACGACCTGGCCCGGCGACAGGGGAACAGAGGGAGGGGCAGTTCCTGCTCGGGACTGCTGGTGCTGGTGTTGTTGTTGGTTGGGTGGTGGTGGTTGTGGCTGCTGAGGAGGCGGCACCATTCGCCGGGTGGGCATGGCAGTCTTTGGCATCGTGGGTCCCTTCCGCTCCATCTCAACGACGACGCGACAACGACTTCCCAGAGAGACCGATGCCCAACGGGACCACGACCCCCAAAAAGGGCAGGACCCTTTCGAGGAGGCAGGATGGACTCGACAGCACCCGCAGAGCTCTCATCGACAGCCGGAGGAGCGACCGACGTCCTTAGCCTCTTCGGCCTAGCGCCAATCCACTGGGGCGCGCGATCAGAGGCAGAGTTTGCCGCAGCGTCGCGATCTCCTCTCTTCAACCCTGCGTCTGCGAGGTCGTCGTCGTCGTCAATTCCCACGAGACAAGTCGTCCCACGTACTTCAGAAAAAAACAAGAGACATCGCACAGACCATGCGGCGCCATCAGTTCCTGTTCCATTCAGTCATGGTCCATGGATGCGACCGTGGGATTTCTGAAACCTCGACAACCGCAGACACGAACACCCGCGAGCCAATCAACGCCCGCCCCGGCCGGCGTTGACATATGAGCCGACAAGGACGACATATTGTCCCGAAAGTCCCATATAGGCTGCCGAGCGGCCTGGTGTTGGGAGTCTACGCGGGGACACGATGAGACGACTCTCTGCCTTCTTCTGTCAAGGCCTTGTGGGGGGCTAGGACGGCCATTCCAAATGCCAACTTGGGGTGGATCGATGTCAGCGTCACCACGACCCGTCCAGAGCTCGTAAGACGACTAGGCAGGCTGGTATATCGAGATGGATTGGGGGCGCCCTTTATACAGCATCCCCGCCCTTGCTCTGCCTGTCGGCGGGTTAGAGTGTCACCAAGATATTCTCGGGGACGGCAAGGCAGTCAGACGGCGAATCGGCCCCGGGAGACTACATGCAATGCTGACATCCGTCTCGCCGTCTCGCCGGCAGCTTTTCCTCTACCGATCTGACGATATTTCGAGGCCTGTCCGAGTCCTTCCCTGGCCCCCATGGGAAGATGGCCCGGGGGTGGCGAGCCAGGCCAGGCGGGGCTTGTAGCGGCGGCATGGCTTCTCGAACGATACACAGCTTTGCCGTGGATGCCGTTATTCTTGGGATGTGATCTTCGGTGAGACGGTCTATAGATCACTGCTTATGCCGGGCGGGTAATGGCGTCTCGTGCACTCACAGTCGACCAGAACCTACATGCTTGGTCGAGCGTCGTATCACCGCCGTCATGTCGACGATCAAAGTGCACATCCAGACTAACCTTAACTGGAGTACACTCCATCAAAGATACTGGCTGCTATAGCTCAAGAGTATTCAGGCCAGCAGATACGGGCCATACATTCATCGGCCATACACTTGACCTCACAAGTCATGGTCATTGAGCTTCTTCGAAACAGTCCCTCCTCATGGAGAAGACCCTCTGGAAGAAACCGTACAACCACCATCCAATAGCTCTATCTCGTGAACTATTGTTGTATGATGCGAATCAGCATGAACCGCAACTTCAACCCCAACCCAGAGGTCACTCATGCACATCACATCTAAACTCCAGACCTGCCTCTCGTAGGCATCACCACGACTACGTGACGACCTGTACATACCCTACCTTGACATACACTTACATCCCACCCTCCCGGCACAACACTGCGAACTCTCCGGGTCCACCGGGGCCAGTAGTGGAGGAAAGAAATCCAGACGAAGCTAAAATATCGCCCCTGATCTCACATCCCCCCATCTTTCTTTGTCCCTCACAATGAGCCACATGCACATGTGCCACGAGTGCCGCCACGCAGCATACCGTGAATGGGCACATGGAATATGACACCAAGAGATCACTATCCAGATAATCCAAGCAAGTCCGGATCTATCCATGTCCCGGGACTCAACGTCACCCGCCCCGGAAGAGAGGCATCACATCCAGAGCGAACAAGACATTATTTCTCATTGGCCCGCGGAGCCACCTACCAAAACACTCCCCCGGTGCCACTTAGCTCGGCTCGGCCAGGCAAAGTTCGGGTTCGAGAACGGCTGAACGGGGGGAGGATACCTGCTCCGGCGGTGACTCACTCGGCCGGTCTCGCCCGCCAGCAATCAACCACCAGACCACCACCACCATTGGCACGCCGCGATTATCCACAACCCAAGCCTTTCACACCACATGTACAGAGTGAATGGGGTTAGGAAGGGGCCAGTTTCAGTGCCCAACGGAGCACGGCATACATCATCTGCCGGTGCGTTCGTACCGGGGAGAGGCCGAAACGGAGACCGGATGTCAAGGCCGAAAGGAAAGGACGACAAGTGGGAATATCAGGTACTTAGCTCATCACATACCTCCACTGTCAGGCATAGACGTGCGTGTCCGTGGCATGCCCCCCTCAAACAATGAGGCATGTATGATTCATCATGTCCCGGGCCGCGGACAAAGAAACCGGATGGAGTGAGTGGTGGGCCCTTGACACACTCAACTTGAACCTCAGGCATGATCTTGTCGTGGTTCTCAGTCTGTTGTGCATTCACATTCGTAAGCGGGTGACACTGAGCTTGGGCTCCAAGCAAAAGAGAGGACGGGGGGCCAGTGAAAACATCGAGATCAAAATGACAGGCAGATAGTTACCCCATCACCGCATCGCGTGATGTCAGGAGACCACAGAACAACAGCCTTCCAGATCCGGCCAACCAGGGAGAGAAACTCTCGGCAGCATCCCGATTCGAACGGTCTGGCAGTCCGTGAACCAAAGGGGGACAGGCCGCGGCTCGGTCGTTCGTTCTCGTTCGGAGGCGGATCACCAAAAGCTTCATTGCGGGCTTGCTTGCTTCATTTCGGTCTCTCGGGGGAACCAATGTAAACCACGACAACGAGTGTCTGCTCTGTTTGCTCTCGACTCTCGACTCGACTAGATACTGTAGCTTTAGCTGGCTGCAGCCTTTTTTGCTGTGCTGTTGTGTCTCTGGCTAACCTCTCGTGCGAGGGATCACTGGGAACCGACCCAGACAAATCCAGTGCGATCGACACGGGTCCGTCGAGGTAGGCGTCTTGCCCAAAATAGGGACCGTCTCTCGAGGAGGGCGAGTCTCTCTGTCCCTTGTCTGGATAGGACCCAAAGCCCGTATTCTCTCCGTCTTTGCTGCCGGCAAGCTCGAAGCCTGGGACAGCAGCAATGTGCTCGCAGGGAAGCCCGTCAACCTGGCTGGCGTCGTCAGTCCACAACGTGGATAGGCGTCAGCGTTGTTGTCAAGCTTCGCCTCCTGCTTAATTTCCACCCATTATGCCCCCACCCTTCCCCAAGTTCCTGATTCTTTAACGTCCAAGACGTCTAGGAATCCACCGCGTGTGTTTGAACAGGTAAACAGCAAAAAAAAAACAAGCTCCATCTTACACAGGGCAGTGCCTTCACTGCCAACCGAAACCCCGAGACTGCCGCCGACAATGCCATTTCCCCGACCCCGGACAATGCGTGCAAAAAGGACACAAGCTGAGCAACCCCTTTTCCCTGGCCCGTTATCTAGGTCCTCTATCGAGTTAGATCGCCTCCGAGGGGGTTGTCTGGTATCAAAACCCGCCTTAAACCGCCTCCCACGCCCCCAAGCAGCCACAAAAGAAATAGGATAATGTCACAACGAGGTTTGTGAAGTTTTGAGGATAACGACTTCCTCCTGATATGTGCAGTTCGGCCCGACAGCCATTATCGTTTAATTGACGCAGAAAGAATGCTCTAGTGAAGGATGCCAGTCCACATGCCCGGTCCACCGATGCCACCCATGGCAGGATGAAGGGTGGGATGAAGCGATGACCTGCTCTCGGGGTGGGCAGCCTCGGTCGAGAAGCGAAGCCGCTTGTTCCCACCGTGCGTGGTGGCAAGAACAGGAATCTGGTGGTCGCCAGGCCCGCGGACAAACTGATTTGAGCAGTTCGCATTGCCCATCGAATAACTTGTCGAGAGAAGCTGGCGGACGCTATCCTGGAGGGGATTGTCGATTGTCGACGTCCGGCTACGCTTGGTACCAGCGCGCACCGGGACGGGGATTGGCATGGTGGTGGCCTGCGTCTGCAGCTCGTGGAGAGCCCATGCAGCTTCCTCCTCCTCGCGGGGATGACGCCAAGATGAGTAAGACACCTGGCGGGTGTAGGACTCGGGTGATGCAACCATGCACTCAACCTGGAACTGAACGTCTTCGGGAACCGGGGCAAAGGCTGGCTTGGAGCTCGCCCTCTCACTGACCTTTGCATATCGGCTTCGCGCCAGAGCATCCTGTCTGGATGTCGGCGCGCTAACCGAAGAAGCAGAGGAGATCGAGGATGAGCGAGAAAGCCTGGACGAATCCGAAACCATTGACTCGGGAGAGGACACAGTCGAGATGGAGTTGGCGAGCGACGAGCGGCGGGTGAAATGGCGTTGGGGTGAAGAGGTGGACGGCGACCACCGATCCAGGGATTGGGAGGTAGCCAAATGGGAGGCTTGTGTCATGGCAAAGCTCATTGAGCGACTGTTGGAGAGCAGGTAAGACGCAGCACTCGCGGCAGGAGTGCTGTATCCGCTGCTCTGAGGTGTCAGGCGGGGTGTCGGCAGGAGACCAAGCGCGGGCGCATAGCGACCCTGGCCAAAGACGGGGGCTGTGGGGACCAGGGCGGGTTCCATGACGGCAGGGACATAGCGATGGACCGATTGCTTGGGAGCGACCTCGCGATCGTAGCCAAAGGCGCAGGCACCATCGGTGGTCGGGGTGAAGAGGGACCGAGGGACCGTCTCGTGGACTGACGGCATCGCATCCAGCGCGTCAAGGTTGTCCAAGTCGGGGGTCAGAGTCATGATGGCGGCGCGAAACTCAGCAGCCTGGCGGTCGTACAACTGTTGGGCAGCGAGTCCCGGTGTCGGCGGCTGAGGGGGGGTGAATTTGAGAAAGCATTCGGTCCAGCGGTTGTACATGTCGTCGGTGATGTGGAGCTTCCAGTTGACGGCGAGCAAGAACGACATTTCGTTCTGGTTGATCTCCTGGGTCTGCAGCCCGGAAATCCTGCTCCATGCGCGGGCCGAGTAGTTGCGATCCTGGAGGTATTTGGAGGCAAGGATCAAGGCGGCGAGAAACATGCGACGACCGCATTGGATGGCCTGGCTGGCGTGAGAGTCGTCAGGTTGCTCCATGGTGAAATCGCGTTTCGGGACATGGGGCTTGATCAGTATCAAATAATACAGAGCTACCTGCAGGGTAGAGTAGCTCGTCCGCGAGCGGCGCAGCGTTTCTTGGATGAAGGTGCGCAGCGGCAAGACAGCGCTCACGCTCTGCTCGTGGTGAGCGACAACCGAGGAGGTCGGCCATATGGCTTCAACAATGTGCGTCGACGAATCTGAATGATGGTTTAAGCATGCGTCCGAGGTGGTCAGGATTCGGTCTTCCTTACCAACAAGGTTCTCGACAAAGTTCACCTTCCGGTCAGCCTGACGAACGAGGGTCGGAGGAGGGCGGCCGGAGCGGTTGGATCGCCGGGGGTTTTGGCGAAGCTCTCGGGGGAGCTCGGAGTGAAGTGGTTGATGGCATTGCGGCGCAGATGGCTCAACAAGCTTCGCAATGGGCTCACATGCGCTCCTGACGGAGCCCACCGAGGACTGCGAGGAGGGAGCAGAGCAATCCGACTCGCACGAGTCAGAGTCTGAAGACGTGACGCTCGAGTTTCCGTCGTCCGAATGTTGGGAGGAGTCATCCGAACAGAGAGAGTCGCAGGAGGCAGAAGCCGCTGCAACTAAGGTAAGATTGTAGGGTGCATAGCCGATGCTGTCGGCGGGTTCGTAGCGCGATGCATATGGGTATGCAGCGCACGGCATCTTGGGTTAAGGGGGGTGGCGGAAGCGCGTCCAGAGACCTCCAGTCGCCGTCAGGGGTACCGTTGAAAACCGGGGGGTGCAGATCGTGTGGGAAGGCGTCTAGAGCAGCTGGTGCAGAGCCGACTTCTTTTCACGAACGAACAGACCGGTAGACAGGGCGGTGACGGCGACTGGGGTAAAGGTTTTGATCGCAAGAGGCATCGTGGGGTGGATGTCCTTTGGCCAGGTGAGGGTGGCTTGGGACGAGGGTAGACGGCGGCAGCTGATCTACCACATGGACGGCTATCGAAGAGTGGAGAGTGAGGGTGTGTTGTGATGGCGATAGTGCCTATCGGAGGCGTGCCGTTTGCTCGAGACGAGACGAGATGTGATGTCGGAGGTGCAGGCGATGCAGGTACGGGATCGGGATGTGGCTGATGCAGATGGCCTTCTTAAGTGTGAGCGACAGATCTGGCGACGGCCTCAGGGGAGAAGCAACATGACTCCAATGGGCGCGTGTCCCAAGGGGCGATGTAGTCGGGTCACTATGGGCTTGGCCCTGGTCGCGCTGGATGACTCTTTCTGGGGGGGGATGGGGGGCATGATTGTAGGGTGGCGAGGGCCTAACGATCCCCCTTGCCGCCGGGGAAACAGGTGGCTCCAACTGGCAGTGCAGACATACCTTGTGTGGTGTGACTACTCCCAAGACGGAAGCCTGAAAATGGGGTCTTTGAGGGCTGTGGCGACTGCTCGTCCCAGCTGGGCTATGAGTACAAGAAAATGATTGAGAGGAGATGGTCTGGTCGGTGTCTTGTTTTTTTTCGTTGGCCTTTTTTCAGCTTCTTTGATGTTCTCGTCTTGTTTCGTACGGGACGGTCCCGCGGGAAGGCCGGTCGTGCAGTAGTCGGGCTGTCGGTTTGTCTGTTCAGCAGTTGGCAATCGTGCCGTGTCGAGATCGGACTATCGGGAGGGAGTGGTGAGGATGTTCGTCTGTCGTCTGTCGGTGCAGATGTTTTCCTTTGTCGCAGGTGCAAGTGAATGCCGCGCGAAAAGGGAAACGGGCTAGACGGACGGGCAAGGAATCATCGAGGAGAGACCGGAATCGAAAGGGGTCAAGGGACGAAGAGAAATTAGAATGGAATTGCCGGGAGAGAAGAGAAGTATGGAGATCTCACAAGCAGACTACTAAAGAGTCGCTTCTTCCTAGATCTTGAAGTTGAGCATGGCTGCGGTGCTCGATGGTGGGAGAGGAAGGGGGAAGGTTTGGGTGCATCGGTACTGGGGTGCCGATTAGTTTTGAATCACTGAGCTGGCGATACACTTGGTTGGCAGGGAGGTGCCCAGCGCCTGCACTCGACTACGGTAGCCACCTTCTTCTGCACCCCAATTTCATGCCCGTGAGAATCCACCATCGAGTCCATCCCCTGGAACGTGTCCGTTGTAAAGCCTCGAGCGAGTATGATACAGTGATGCCTCCCAGGTACGCACAGCAGTCCCATTGCGAGCATGATATTTGCATTTCAGATTTGTTCACCAACAACGCCCGCCACCATGGGATGTGTTGAGCATCTAAGTAGCAGGTATGCCCGCTGGAGGCAGGCAAAAGGCGGCGGGCATTGGAACCTACCCTTTCCCCCACCGGGAAAGAAGCGTCCAGCTGTTCGCCATGAGACGCTTTCCTCGTTGACGAAGTTTCAACTTACTGGCTCACTGGGCGACGCATTGATTGGCCTTTGGCGTCTGCAGCCGGCGACAGTTTCCCTGCATCTCTCTTTGGTCATCCACGTGTGGGTCGCACATGTGTGGTGGGTGGCAGTCTTGGGCCACCAAAGTCACCCCCCTGTGCAGCTCACCACCAACTCCATCCGGCATGGCTTAGTGTACAAGAAGGCGCAGATGCTTCACTCCTCCAGCCCAGGCAGCTTCATCCGCCCTCAAGTGAATCCCACAGCAGTCACCCGGCCACCGACGAAAACATATCTCCCGACGCCATTCTCAACGCTTTGGAGGAGCAGCATGATTCTTTCCATCGCCATTCTGACGAAGCATGAGCCGGAATCAGGTGATCTGAGAGTTTCCGTGATCATCTGTGACGCCGTGTGAGAAAGAATGGTCGGATCCGAACTCGCGTTGGAGTCCGTCCGTCCTGGTGAGTTGACTCACACACTCTCCCTCACACAAGACCCAGCCCGTCTCTCATCAACCAGCGGGCGGGTGGCCGGAACTGAGCTGAGAGGGGTGTTATTGCAGGGGGGGGAGGTCTCGCGTGAATTGCCACTGGTCATCCAAACCGAGAGGTGACTCCTCGAGACTCCGTCGCGTCTTGCACATCACCGTTTCCGCCCGCCAGCTGGCGGGCAGCCCCTGTTCCGTGTTCCGTCACCGTCACCGTCACCCCAATCCTCCCACCTCTCACTCTCACCTCATTCCCTCATGCTCTCGTCGACTTTTTTTCACACTTTTACCGCTCATGGTTGTCTTTCTTCACAGGGAGTGAGGTTTAAACTCATCATGTCGTAGGTATACTGAGGCTTCATGGCAAAGGCTGACCAGACAGCGACGCTGACTGAGCTCTCGCAGGTCCTCACTCGTCTGAAAGGCGGGGCTGCAGAAGCCAAACGGTGGTCTGTTTGGGCTGTGCCGCCAAGGTGCCAAGCCCCAGTCGCGCCTCGCCCCCTAACTAATTTCACATCTTGAAAGTCACTCCGGACACGGGAATCGAGGGCGGCCTGGCCACCAGAGCCAGCAATGTTACAGCCTCGCCGTCTTCAACCAGAGGGCTGAGATAAATTTATCCCGTCAAAGGCAGCAGCCCCGAGACAGGAGAGCCTTCACTCCGCCTCTGACCTCTCACCTCTCATCCACCTGAGCAACTCACCCATTCCATTCCCTCTGTTTAGGCAGGTAGGCAGATGGGCAGATTGATCATCCTACATTCACTCAAAGGCTGTGACCAGCGAATACAGGGAGTGATGAATCATGAGAATACACTTACTCACTCACCGTCGCCATGAGAGCGGAATGAGAGCCGAGCTGAGGGAGTGAGTGTGGTGTTGAGTGAGCTGGCGTCGAGAGCAGGCAGCCATCCATCGCTCACATCCTCCTGTTTGCAATCTCATCGACAGGAGGCCCCTTCGCTACCCCTATCCCACACGGCAGTCCCGACTCACCAGAGGTGACCACACCTCAGACCAAGTCTGGTCGGCGGCGCCCATGATGATACCGGTTACGATCTCGTCCGTTACGATCGCGCGACCAGGTTGCGCGACACACAAAGCGACAGACACGCAACCCCACACTTGGCCGCCTCCGGTTCTCTGACGGCGTTCGTGGTGAGAGCCATGCGACCCCCGGCTTTGCCACCACCCAGCAGGCCGGCAGCCACACACGAAAGGAGGGGCAGGCTGGTGCAGTGGTGATGGAACTCGGGCCCCTCACCTCTCTCACGTCCATCCTTCCTTGGCTGCGGGCTGTGCCAGGAGGCAAGCAGGCAAGTGAATCAACAGCCTTGATCGATCATCGCCTCGACAAGCCCGGCCACCTTCATGAAATGGCCTCCACCCAAGGACATTTTATGCCTTTTCGGGGAAGGGGGGGGAGGTTGCCTGGGGGCCGGCGCTCCCGTTGGACATGAGAGGACGGAAAAAACTCGTCCTCTTCGGGGACGAAAATCCTGCCAACCCCGGGCCGGCCTGAGGAGGTCCAGAGCGGCGGCCAGGCCGACTGCCAGAAGAGCAGACAACATTCGCCAGCAACGACGGGAGGGACAGAAAATGGGGACTTCCAACAGCCAAGTCTCAAATCCCCGCCGGCCATCTGAACACCTCGCCGTCCGGACCGGTCAAAGAAACCCACTCCGTTGCGCTTGTCTCTTGCCGGAAGGAGAAGGGCCAAGGCGCACTGGACGGCAAGCCCATCATGATTCATGACATGATTGCGCGCGATTGATGCAAGACAAATCCGTCCAGCGATACGGATGGTCTTCACAAGCCACATCAACCCCCGATGCCGGGTGCCGCGATGTCCCTCTCATTCGCCGAGGGCTACGGCAAGGTGGGTTGGTGATTTTCACCACCACCCACCTCTTGCTTCGTGTCGCCCATGGTGGCTTGGTTGGGGTTGGGCCACACCACCCCCTCTCCCATACAAAATAATGGAGGAAGAACTGCGAAATGTAAGCATATCTTGTCCAGGGGGTCACTCACATGAAAGCTTGCCGGAGACGTCGCTACTTGTCTCCGTAGCAACCCCCCTTTCGACCCTTAACTCTTGCACCCACTCTGGTGAGCCATAGCTGGCAAAGCAACTCGTTATCGCGGGGAAGGGTTGGACAATGGTGGGCGTCCGGTGCGTTGCTGCCGGTTCCTGCACGTATGGTGGTACATGCCACACCACTTGTGACATCTGTTGCCGTTGGTCAGGTCTAGCCCCTCTTCGTCTTTTGGGTTTTGTGGTTGGACAGCGACGGGAGGAAGCATGTATGTCTGCCTTTTTCTTTTGGCAGGCAGGCTTCGGTGGGCTTGGTTGCATGTTGGGAATGGGATCATTGTGACGGGCCCTGTTTCCTCGTCTTCGCCTCGTTCCAGATGCTTTCTTTCGTGTCTGGATACATGCTCCTTCCTTTGCCACTACTGCCGTGGCAGCAGCAAGCAACAGAGCATAATTTCTTCTCAAGAGCGCCCCTCGTAAACACATCCCCTTCAGCATTCACCTTCAGCTGCACTGCAGAAGCTGCAGAGTCGACAGAGAGGGGACTGCGTTCCGTTACCCCCGACACGAAGACCACCGCATTGGCGGCCCCCCTCGGGGTTTCCTATGCCGTGTGATGGATGATGTTCTGAAGGTGTGCCTCGCTGTTGGAGATGGCGTGCCGGACGCAGGATTATTCCACTCCGTACCTTGTGCTGGCAAGAGAAGTCACCTTTCCTGCCCCCCCTCTTTTCCTGCTGTATGGACGTAGGCGATCTCCTACACTGTAGGTAGAAGTCTGCCGTCTCGAGCATACTCGAGCGTGCCCTGGCGTCATCACTGCCCCAATTATGGGTACTTGTGGAGGGTATGTGTCTGAGATCTGAGAAAGATGAGATGGGGAGTGAGTAATTGTGGCCGTGCAGCAAGACAGAGGGCCCATCTCTCTCGGCCGAGGTGGCGGTGGCCTCCTTGGTGTGCCGCGCCAGCCAGGTCGGGTGATGGATGCCGGCCCGTCGGCGGAAGCATCAATGTTCTACCGAGACCAGAGAAGAGAACATGACGATGCAGGGCAACCATGTCGATGGAGAGGCTGCCAATCCCTCTGCAGAGGAAGAGCTGTCGAAGCGAGGGGGAGGGTGGAAGGGGGGTCATGGACGAAGCACCCGTCGTCATGCCAGCTTTTTCCTGGGCGTATTTGTGTGTCTAGTGTGTGCGTGTATGAGTGTGTGCTGCTGTCGTGCTTCCGTTCAACCCCGCAAGCCGGCGAGGCAGATGGGATCGGGACGTCGATGCTGTCGGCCGGTGGAATCTCTAGTCAGTGGCAGAGGTCATGATGTCGCCCATCTCCCTTGACATGACACGACGCCGTCGATACTCGAGATGCTATCGCCCCTCAAACCCGAGATTAACCCACGTTTTCGTGGCAGGGATCATAGGTGTGGACTGGGCTGCTTTCCCATCTTCCTCGACGAGAAACGGCCTTCATGCAACAGCGGCATCATTTGGGAGACTTTAGCCTTCATCTGGTGGGCCAATCACGAAGCGGGGAGAGAGGCCTCTTGTTCCACGACGATGAGTCAAACCTCGACCCTCCTCCGCATCGTACTGAGAAGAATCTTCCCACCACGCGCGCTTGTCGAGGAGAGCTGGATGGGGTCTGGTGCCATCCGAGCTCAGTCTGCGCAGCCCGACTCGGCCCAGCAGGCTGAAATGGGCCTCCCTAGGCTTTGCTGGAGGCCCGGAGCCGTACGCGGATGAGATCATCTGGGCGTTGGTGACGATAACGCACGTAAAATTCCAATGCGGAGGACAGGTGACTCTGAATCAGAACTCAAGACAGGCCCCGGGGTTGGAGGTTTATCCGATAGCGAAGGCAGGACAACCGCGTTGCCATGGACCGACAGGAGTGACCAAGAGGGTTGACCAGCGGCTTGCGCATGTCGGCAGTGCGTTGAGTTGAGACGTAGTATCTTGAAGGCTGAAGGATTTGCGCAGGACGCAGTATCGCGCGACCTCTCAGCTGACATGGAGCTTTGGTCGGCCGGTTCATGGCCGAATCTGGGCTTGGTGATATCTGTTGATTCCAGTGATGCTTCTAGAAACGAGGGAAGATCGGTAGCGTGCCGAGCGGCGGGGATCTGGGGGCCGGAGGTGCGTGAACAGGTGACCCTTCTGACTCCAACTCTTCGTCCGCTTCGGGTGGGATGTTTGTGGATGACCAGTGGGGAGACCATGGCCCCATCAGCTCCAACGGTTCCAACAATTCCAGCAGTCTGGGACATGGAGCTTTCGAGATGTGTCCTTGCGGATGAAATGCCATGGCCCTTCAAGCTTGGCTCTCGGTGGATGGCGTCATATAACCTGGCCGAGGGGATAATGTTCGGCTTCTTGAGGCTTGGTTTGGGGTTCGTTTGGTTTTGTCAGATGATGCAAACGCAGGGCCTGCAGGCCAGGGTTAGGGCTTCATGTCATTTGGCAGTTGCAAAGGGCCGCTGGAGGAGCACTGGCTTTGCATTTCCCGAGCCTAGGAGGTATCCTTCAGATTCCATCATCATCAGTTGTTGGAGTCATCGCAGAGCCCAAATGATCCGGATCAATGAGCCTCGCCAGGGCTGAAGCCATGCCAGCTGCCTTCCGACATCGGTCCTCATGAGCAACCAAAAATGCACCAGAGTGGAATCGGGCAACTCGCAAAGATTGGCGTGAATGGCGAGGTCAGCGACATGGAGGACGCCTCTCACCTCACCCAACGCCATCCTGCCCTGCCTGCCTCGAGACTGCGTAGGATCGGTGGATTTCAGAATTCGGACGGAGGAAAAAACAGGCAGCAGTCTTACTCCACGCCGCTCACTCACCACCCCGATCTCACACTCACCCCGCTCCTCACCACTCACTCACTCACACACCTTGGCTCACCCTAAACTCCCGTTGAAACCCCAACCCATCAGCAGGCATTCTCCGCCAAGGTCCGCCCGCGGTTCAACTTGCTGACCTCTGGGACGAATTGGTCACTTCTTCCTCGGCGATGAGGACCAAGGATCCGGAGGACGTCCTGTTTCCGTCCCGCGACACCAACACGCACACTCCCATCCCACCAACGACTCTGTCTGTAGCATCCAATATGGGGATAGCTCCGAGACAGCCCCTCTCAGTCAGATATGGCCGGTAGAAGAAAACCATCACCCTCCTCCCGAGAACGAGGGAAAGGCTCCAGCCAGCCGCAGCCTCTCCACCACCACCAGGTGACGCTTGGCCCTCGGGCGGCCAGGGGGGCTGAGGCGAGAGTGAGGGGGGCGGCAACCAAGAAGAAAAGGGGGGTGATTCATTGCCGAGGCTGGCCGTGGTCGTCACCACGCCGCCACCTCTTCGTCTGAGGTTTTGCATGCCTTTGGGTAGGTAGGCACGTTCTAGAATTAGCCCCTCCCCTCGGCATATCAGTCAGAACCACGAAAGACCTGCTGGTCAGCTGCGACTTACTACTTACGCCGAGCGGAGATGGCCACGCAGTTGCGTAGACGACTCTTTTACGACTGTCCGGGAGGGGACAACCCATAGCTGCTGGCCCGGTGTATGCTTCACCGTGAGCCATAAGCCGAAAGCACCACACCGATGACTCCCGGCCCCGTCGTCCCTTGTCATACTGCCCTGGCGGCGGTGCCTATGCCGCCTCTGTTCAACCCAGCCCGTGCTGACCACGATGACAGGACGAGAAACCTCTAATCCCATCACTCACGGGAGTCATGGCAGGAGGCCAACCGGCGCGCGGGACCGCTCAGAAATGACGTGCAGAAGTATGCAGTTTCACACACACACTGCTGCGGCAGCGTGACGACGACGACGACGACGACGAGATCCTGCACGACATATACCATGCACTCACGAGAGTTAGAGCCAGGCCAGAGTACTACGGCAAAGTTTGAAAAGGGGGCAGTGCTGTCGGTCTACCGAGCCGGTGGAGCGCAACCGTGATGCCGCCCTCCGGTCAGAGTTTGGACGGTTGGGAGCCTTCAACGGGTCCCGGTTCAGGAAACCGAGTTTGAGATGGGATGGGGGGCTGTGTCGAGCCAATACGGCCTGGCCAGCTGGGCCCATGACCCACCTCCCTTCCCTTGCACCCTTTGGGTTGCAGGTGGGCGTGGGTTGGGGAACTCAGGGGTAACTGTTGATAGGTTGGCCTCGGGCTGCATTGTTTACATCTTGACCCTTGTGCCCCTGAGCTGCTCCTCGACCACGAGACACATCACTCTGTCGCTGCTGTGACGGGGGGGATATGAGGCATCGATGCAGCTGCGGCCCGGTGCCTTGCTCCAGATCTACCCTCGACAGCATGCTGTTGACTATCAACCATGACGCTCAAAAGTTGGAAATCACCAACAGCATACCTACCGCCCAATGTCGAGCCCACCCCTGAAGTGAGCAGCACCCATCGACGTCACACTCCCGACCCCAGAGACCCAACAATCACCAATTCCAGCTCTTCATCAAGCTCGAAAGACCAAGCCAGCCCTCCCCATGTGTGCCAGTCCACACATGATGGGGTTGGGCAACCGCCCACTCTGTGGATGATGTGTCCAGCTCGTCCCCGTCCGTCTTGTCTTTATGCAGTCGCCCATCGCGCAGTGGTTGTTGCTCAAGCACTGGCGACATGATTCTTGGAGATTGTGGCCGTCGCGTGGAAGCCGCCATGGAGCACGTTGATTTCATGAGTGACGTCAGTGGCACAAGTTTGGTTGGGCGCCGTCCCATAACTTTGACGGCCACAATTGTGATCGCGCGTAGAGACCACAGATGACAATGCTCTTTGTTAACAGGGCGGGAGAGACGGACTCTGTCACTTCCTAAGAGGCTTGCTTGCCCACCCAGACACTCCATCATGACCAAAGGATATATCGTAGCAGGAAACGATGGACTGTTTTGCCTCCAATCTTGCTTTAGTCTAATCGTACAAGGTCCTTGCTAGCCGCTGAAATTTTGCCGCAATCTTCCCTGCCCTTTTGCCAAACCCTCCACCTCGTTTCCCACCCATCGCGCAAAGCCAGAGACCAAAAAGCAGGCACAAAGGCGAACCGAGAGAGCACCCATCCATCATCAGATTCATCAAAGCATCTACGACGCCATGTAGGTGTTGGGGTCAATGCCCTCGGGAGGAATCACGCTGCAGAGCTGGTTAGCGGCCGAAAGCTTCAGACACAGTACACAAAACGTACCTGAGAGCAACCTCAAAGCGCTTCTCAATGGCCTTGAGCACATCCTTGTCCTGATCAGTAGTCACGAACGAGATGGCGAGACCCTTGGTACCGAAACGACCAGCACGGCCGACACGGTGAAGGTACGAGTCAGCGTCCGCGGGCATGTCGTAGTTGATGGCGAGGTTAATACGCTCGATATCGATACCGCGACCAAAGACGTCAGTGGCGACGCAGATACGCTTGTTGAACTCCTTGAACTCCTTGTACCTCCGGATACTGCGGCGGGTCAGTCGAGCGCGAGGGAAGGGGCAGGGGTCTTGGGCACATACCGCTCCTCCTGGCTGACGCCAGAGTGCACAGCGATCGAGGGGAAGTTGCACTCGCGCAGGAGCTTGTCCAGCTCAGTAGCCCGGAGCGTGCTCTTGACGAAGATAATGACTTGGTTGAACTGGAGCTCGTCCAGGAGCTCATTGAGCTTGCGGTTCTTCTCCTTCTCCTCGAGGGGAATGTAGTATTGCGCAAGGCCGTGGAGGGTGAGCTTGGTGTCCTCGTCGATATAGTGCTCGGTCGGGTTCTGCATGAACTTCCGGCAGATGGGCTTGACCTCGTCAGAGAGGGTGGCGGAAAACATCATGACCTGCTTCTGTTGGGGAGTAGCACGGAAGATCTCTTGGACGTCGCGACGCATGTCTACTGCTATCAGCATGATTGTCTCGCAATGTTGGAGCTGTGGTAGGCTTACCAATCTGGTCGAGCATCTTGTCGCACTCATCGAGGATGAACATGCGCACGCTGCCGAGACGCAGGTGCTTGTCGCGAACCAGGGCGTTCAGGCGGCCCGGGGTGCCGACAATGATGTGGGGGTGCGTGTCCTTGTTCTTGAGCAGCTCGGCATCCTTTTGGATGGGAGTGCCGCCATAGAAGACGCCAGTCTTGATGTCGGGCATGTACTTGCTGAAGCGGTTGTACTCGTTGCGAATCTGGAAAGCAAGCTCGCGCGTGTGGCACATAACCAGCACGGAGCACTCTCCAGCGACGGGCTCGACTTGCTGCAGCGAGGTGAGGACGAAGACAGCAGTCTTGCCGAGACCGGACTTGGCCTGGCAAATGATGTCGCCACCAAGCATGGCCTGAGGGATGCACGTCTGCTGCACTGTATTCGACGACCGGATTAGAATCGGTAACAAGGTGGAGTGGTGATAATGACGAGGGTGTTGGGAAGGGCAGGCCCGTCCGTCGTCGCAGCAAAGATGTCAACCGCACATTCCCTTGGGACCTTGTCGTCCCAACCGTTCCTGTCCTAGCCAAGCCGCCCGGGGATGTGCAATGATGGCGACCAGCGCCTCGAGATGGACAATGGCCACATCAATCCCCGCTGACCACGGCGTCCCGACCAGAGTGTATTGCGAGACCGTTCCGAGTTCCCATGGCTGAGGCGCCGCAAAGGGCTCCAGGTCGTGGGCGGCTCGCAATGACGCTTCGTGGGATCTCGTGTGCCCGCTTCCGAGTGTGCTGACTCGAGCCAGGCACAACTATGGCGGCACCCGCGAGGGTGGCTTTCGCCAGAGCTCGGGGGTGTCCCGGACAGGTGGGTGGTAGCTCCAAAAGAGGGGAATGATGAGGCGAACTATCATCGCGTCGCGAGGCAACCGCTCGATGGCCATCATCATTTTCGACTCCCGGCCGCGACAGATGATTTTTCCTTCCCCGCCAGATCTTGGTTCTTTTGCTTGCGATCGGTATCTTTGCTTGCGAGATGGACGGGCCCATTGGAACAGGGAGGAGGGGTAACGATGTGCTGTGGGGATAAATTATCACGGACTAACCCTCCGAGGGATGCTCGAAACCGCAGTCGGCGATAGCGCGCAGGAGTTCGGGCTTCAAGAGAAAGTCGCGGAAGCCGGTCGAATGGATACCGACGTAGGATCCTTTCTTGTCGACATTCTGGCCGGCGGCGGCAGCGTCGCCCTTCTTGCCGTTGGCGGCGGGAGCGGCGGTTTCGTTGTTGAGCTCGTCATCCGAGTAGTCGATGAGATCCTCTTCGGCGGACATGATGACGGATGTGATGGTCGAGGAGCCTCGACGCGCGGGAGCGGGTGAAATGGGTATAAACAAAGAGAGAGGGTCGCGCGGGTGCCTGGATCAAATGCGGGATCCCGAAGAGAAATGTGGACGCGGAACTGAAGAGGTTGTCGATCGCGCAATAATCGCGAAGAGATGCGGTGGGGAGATGGCGGAGAGAGTCGTGTTGGTTGATGAGAGAAGTTGAAAAATCGGAGGGGAAGAGCAAGGCGACAGCGAAAAGGTTGGAGGTTGAGAGCACAGCCCAGCCTGGCTGCAAGTGGGGCTAGCTGATTTGGGACTAGCGCATAAAAGCATCGGCCGTGCCCAATGGCAACTGATCTCAAAAATCCAAGGTGCACCCAATATCAAACACAGGCATTCGCAAGGCAGTCACGGGTCCTCAAAGGAACGCTCCAGAGCAAATGACATTCTGAGGCTGCAAGCGCAAGCCTGCAAGGGAGAAAATCGACTTGTCAAGCTCGAGACAGCTCAAAACCACACACAGAACAATGGCCAAAGGGAAGAACAACGGCGTCCAAAACCGAGCCATCTACTCTCGGGCATCATTCCTGCAACAGGCAGCGACTCTCCTCTCACTGTCGACATATCGACAACAGGTGTCTGCGCCTTCCAAGGGCGACTCATCACCATCTCAAGCTCGACCCATCGTGGAGGGTTCCTCGGATGCCCCGTCGAACGACGACTTCCAGCTTCAGGGCATGTCCCGCCGTCTCGCCACAGATATGCGCTCAGTCTCGCTCAAGACACGAATCCGCCTCACCCCCACCGTCAAGCAAGCCGTCTGCAAGTTCTGTGATTCGGTGCTGATCGAAGGGCACTCATGCACATCTTCAGTTGAGAACAGGAGTCGCGGTGGCAGGAAGCCCTGGGCTGATGTGCTGGTCCGAAAGTGCCACACGTGTGGGCGAGAGAGGCGGTATCCTGTCAGCGCAGAGAAGCAGAGGAGGAAGACGGAGAGAAATGGAGTTTCCGGAGCCGACAGTGACATTGCCCCTCAACCTGTCAACGAGACTCAGAAGCAAACCCAGAAGCAAACAAAGGCCGGGTGAAGCATGATGCTCCCATCTACCAGTCCGGCCTGTCTGACATCCCCATCGAGGTCATAGAACGCCATGTGAGCGTGGACAACAACCGCTGGGGAATCCACAGGGGCATCAAGACCAATATCTTGATGGAACCGACAGGGGAGGAAAGTGTTCGACGATCATGGCTCGAAATACGGACGTTTTGGGGTCGAGTGCTGCTATTACAGTTCTCGTCTTTGGAGCACTCCCCTCGAGATACCTTCTCTTGGAAGATACAAGTTGTTATCTCCAGGGTCGCGACCAGCATCACTTCAGCCTGAGCACACAAATATAGACTCGGCAAGAGACAGAAACTTCATAAAATTGACTTGATATCATACACACTGACTGCACTGAGCTCTTGGCCGCCGTGACACATGACTCCCTCTGTCTTCTCCATACTCATTTGCCTCCCGGTTGCTGCTGCACAGATTCCTCTCCAAGCACTTTACTTGCCGCCATGAATCTGCCTCCCATGTTAGCCGCATCATCACTAATTTGTAGATGGAGAAGTTCAAAAGGGAAAGACTCACAGCCCGCCATGCCAGGCTCCCAACCCTCGCATGAACTCGGCTTGTGCACTGGTCGTTCTCAGGATGTTATCCGTATCGGCCAGGTTTGCCGAGAGCTGTGCCAGCTGCGAGTGAAGTTGCGCCTGTAATAATGTCAACCAAGGAAGCTGGGTGATATTCATGTCGGCCAGTTCCATGGGGGGGTTGCCAATGTTACAGGCCTGGGGGGCGTGGAGTGACGCCCGAGCTGGCGTAAAAACTTCATGGATGTTTGTCCCCAACGGTGGCTTCCATGCCCGGGAGGGAAAGAAAACACCAAAAAAGAAGAGGACGAAAACATACCAGTTGCCTGGCCTTGACGGCACTCCCTGATGTGGCCATGGACTGTCGCGACCCCCCCATGCCGCCCAGCGTGTTTGTGCTGCGGGTCGCCATGTTGGACGACAATCAGCTCGTCCGCCGTTGGTTTCTGCGAATCCTCCTCTTCAGCTGTTATGTCGATTATGTCAGCCCGCAGCGCGTGTGATTTCGGGCGTAAAATAAAGTAAAAATGTCGAGTGTGGTGTGTGTTGCGATTGTCGTTGGATGTCAACAGTCGAGTTGGCCCCGCGTTTGACAAAACAATCCCCAAATTGTAGGCAGAGTTGGGGGGTTGTGGGGCATCCCTGCCCCCCAAACCGCCGCCGGCACGTCCACCTCCCCCCCATCTCCCATCAACATCTGCAGATACGAAACCGCCCATCTTCTTCCTCAGTCCCAAACCGAAGCCGAGAACGCCACACCACCGATACTCACAGCATACAAACCGGTCGGGATTGAAGTCACACCTAGGTAGGCCCCCAGCTACATGTAGGTGGGCAACTCCTCACTGGCCGCATCCAGGCTACCCACCTCAGCTCCACGTAGTTTCACCCCAAGACCCCTTCTCTTCTCCCATGCCACTAAACACCGACCTGCTAGATATATAGTATCCAGGTACGTACGCATGTCTCTCCCCCGTGTTCCCACCCTGCCACCACCACGGACGAACCCAAGACACCATGCTGCCGTACGACCGGAACCAGCCGCCGGACCATGGAACGATACGAGATCGTAACCTGCGCTGGCCTCCCCTCTCACCTCGAGATTCAGCAACAGCGATGAAACCCAGGTGTCCACCTACCCTAACCCAACCCACACGGCCGACCTACCCGGGCAACCGAGACAGACGTTCGGGGGCGGGAGGATACCCAGGCAACCCCTCTAACTGCCCGCTGAAGAAATGGGTCCACCGGGGACAGTATCAGGAGTTGAGAGAGGTCTCTATACACGGAGCCCATGGGAGTCAAAGGAAGTTGTCAACATAATAGTCAAGTTCTATTATCATGTCATTCCTAGTGCCTATTCGTACCGCCATATGTCTGTCTGTCTGGTTGTACTGTCGGTCATTCTGAATGCTTTCAGAGTCCTCCATCCTGCACACTTTGCCCCCTTGTCAACCAAGAACTCTCAGGTACCTCGTCACGGCCGCCAAAGGCCAAAACAAACAGACACGGCAAGCACAGATACACATAGACAAGAGCATGGCCAAGCAGCGATGGTAGCAAAGAAACAAAATATGATCGTCGTCATTCTCTTCACACGCGGCGCACAAAGGAATGCCTATGTACTGTATGTGTTCCACTTGATCAACCTCCACACCTTTCGTCAGGCCCTTCACCCCATCCCTCCCCCCTTCGACAAGCAGACACCCCTCATTGAAAAAACTAAGTATTAAGTTGTACGATGACTTGACGCCTCTCTCCCAGCCGCCTTTGTGGTCTCCGCCTTTGTGCTCTCCGCCTCTCGCTCTCCTCCCTCGTCGTCAAAATAATAACCCAAGAGGAGTCCGCCTGCCCATCTTCTTCCCTCTAAAAAAACACAAGAGATATGTGGTGTGTATGTGTGATGTCGTTTTCTGCCACCTCTCTCAAAATATAACGTCAACTCTTTTCTTTCTAGACCAAAGTCGTGCCTTTCTCAGCCAGGGGGCTGCATGTTGCACGTCGGAGAAGGTATAGGGATCGTGGATCCAATCTAGTCCACCAAGTGTTCGGACGAGTGGTTCTTGCGGCCTTGTCAAGGTACAAAGCCGGAGCCAGCGTCTTCCACTCAGTCCCCTAGATACATCGAGCGGTCGCGGGCATGCGGTGGCTGGACGGTTTCGGAAGACGGTCGCGCAGAGTCTCGGGCGCTGCTTAGCGGACTCCAATCGGGGGGCGGGGGCCCAGGCTGCTTTGGCTGCTGTGGGCCGAGGGCTCGGAGTCGAGGTTTGTGGAATCACCACTGCCCGCGCTGGCGCTCGCACTACCAGTCAGACTTGGCACGTTCTTGACTCTCGGTGGTTTAAGGGCGCTCACCCCAGCGTGCTGCTCCACCTGCTGTGGAGCAACGGCATTGCCGTGACCCGGTGGGTACCGCGGAATGGGCTGTTGGACGCCGTTCATGCCGTTGGGAGGCGACGGCCGCCCATTCATGTGTCCATTCATTGGCCCACTCAGATATCCATTCGGAGGCGAAGGGCGCCCGGGTCCGCCTCGAATCGATGGACTATAAGGATTCCCTGGCGACTGGCTGGCGCGGCGCTGTCCATTGCCGTTCATGCCCATCGGTGGGCCGTGGTTGTTGTACTGCAGCTCGTCGAGACGGGCGGCCGTCAGCGAGTTGGCCCTCGACTCGGCGTGAAGAGTCTGGCGGTCCACATTGCCATAGCGGTTCGACGTGAAGCCTAACAAGGGGTCATCTAGAATGTTCTCCCCCAGGGCGGGCACACCCGCCATCACCTGGCTCGATCGATTCCTCCCAAAGCTCGGCCGGAATCTGCTGTTGCGAGAGGGCGCCATGTCCGGTTCGGGGTTTTTGCGAAACTGCGAGGCGCTGCTGGGTGCTTTCCGGTTCTTCTTGGAGGTCACGCTCATCATGTCGAAGTTGTCGGGATCAACCATTGGCTGGACGGGACCGGATGTCGGGTCGAAGTAATCGTCGTCGTCATCATCGTCGTCATACATGCCACCGTTGTGTCGCATCGGCGGCGGTGGGCCTCTCCTTGGTCCTGGTCCTGGTGCGACCCCAGCAGCGGCCCGCCTCAATCGCATCTCCTGCTCCCGCAATTGAAGTTCCCGCTGCTTCAGCTGAAGCTCCCGTTCCCTCAGAGCAATGTTGTGGCCTTGAGGCGGGTAGCCACCCTCGCTCCCTTCGGGAATGTCGTCGTACAGAACCAAGTGGCTGAACTCGTCGAGGTCGGCGCCCTCCATCGAGCCTCGCCGCGATTGTTGCCGACTGCCCGGCATCCCATTGGGCGGTGGTCGCCCATAGCCATTGGGCCCGCCATTCATCGGAGGTGGTCGCCTCATCCCATTTGGCCCCATTGGAGGCCCCATCTGAGCCGAGCCCCGAGGTCGTGGTCGCGGTGGCATGCCGTTGCCGTTGTGCATTCCATTCATCGGCATTCGGCCGGGACCAGGCGGGCCCATGCGAGGCAGAGGCGAAGGCGTGCCCGATGGCGAGCCTGGTTGTGGTGGCGGCACGAGAGCATCGCCCTTTGGTCGGTTCCGATTGGTGATGTTGAGATTGTGAAGAAGCGAATAGAGCGTTTCGAGTCGGGGTGTCGAGATGCCCATCTCCTGCGACAGTTTGATGGGGGAGCCGAGGTAGGTTTCGACTTCCATCGGCCGCCTCGCTGTATAGTCCTGCCACATGATGTTGTCGTTGGGGTTTCTCGAGAACTCGTCGATGGTGTTTTTCTTGAAATCGGGAGGGAATTTGCATCCCTGTGCTTCAGCCAAGGCCAGCAATTCATCGATAACGTCGGATACCAACTTGGACACGCCGACCTTGTCCAGCAACGCGGAGTAGCTCGGGGTCTCGTAGAGAACGGTCAATGGGTGGAAGGCGATGGGACTGCCGGCTTGGTTAGCAAAGCAGCACCGCAAATACTGGGCAGCGACACTCACCCAATCACCCGCTCATACTGCTGCTGCCGAATGTTACTCGACACCTTGCAGTCGACCTGGCCAGTGCTAAGGGTCATAGCCAGAGCCTGTGCCATGTCCTCCTGGATGGATGGAGGAATGTTTGGGTTCCCGTTGGCAGGGCCAACCCACACCTCCGTCGACCCCTTGTGCTCGAATTCGCTCCCGCCGAGTTGAGCGAGGTCTGCGCCGCAGACAAGTGAGAGGACAACATTAGTCGGGAATCGCTCCTCGATGGCGGCTTCGAGACCAAGCGAGTGCGTGGTATTAACGAGAATGCATGTATGCTGGGGAGTAACGACGGAATCGATCACCGAAGCCAGGTCGTAGACGTCGGGGAGGGCCTTTATACACAGGATGACGTAGTCGAAGGCGCCGTCCTTGCGCGACGCTGCTTCTTCGGGTGCCCGGACAACTGCATTGCTCAACCGTCAGCATACGCTCAATCCATGGTGTGGAGTTGGAGGGAGGCCAGGGAGGCCAGAGAGTGCATACCGTATCGAGGCTTGAACCGTTCATTGCCAAAGACGGGAGATCTGAGCACAGAGGTTGTCAGCGTTGCTGCGACGAGGTTGGCGCGGACACGCCATCGACCTACTTGAATGATATCCCGTATTGCGACACATGCTCGTAGCCCGTCTTCCACACGAGCGTGACGTCGCAGGCGTTGGTCGCTTGTAATCGCCATGACAAGAAGGCCGACACTGGATTCCCGCCCACTACAACCACCTTCATTAGTTCATAATCTTCTGACATGTCTGCTCGCGCTGGCAGGGACGCAAGCGATGCTATCCCCAACTCTCTCTCCGACCCAGAAAAGAAAATAAAAAACGAATGTAGTGGTGAGCCGGGAAGAGTAGCGAAAGGTAGGGTAGGGGGGAAAAGGTCGGGCGAGAGAAGAGATGCGCTCGAGATATGCCCACACGCTCCTTGGACCCGACCGGGGAACTGGAGTTGCACTAGACTGGGGGGAGGGGGGGGGGCGGTAGGGATCCAGAAGGGAAAATCCACAGGCGCTGGGAACCGGCGACTTACCTGACAAGATCTTGAGTCGGGGTGTCATGGGTGCCATGGTGGTGGACTCCCGATCCGGGATAGCGAGCTGAACACTGGGCAGGTTTCGAAGCTGCAACCGCAGCCCCTGTTGGTGGTTGACAGCACCTCAGCTTGGAAAACAGGCCCAAAATGTCGACGCCTGTGCGTAACACTGGCGCGATCGAGTTCCCCTTTGTGGCGTGGGGGATTATATTTCTCTACTTTCTTTTTTTCCCTCTCTCTTCCCGACGATGCTTGTTGCCGTCGTCAATGTGTCCCACCTCGTGGAGGTTGACGATGTTGACGAGGGCGGCGGGCGATGGATGGCGCACCACGACGAGCAGAGGGTCCTCGGGCGTCGACGGTGCGGGAGGGAAGCGGGTTTCGATGCAGCGATCGCGTCCGAGACTGGACCAGCGGGGCGTGCAGATCGGAGAGGTGTGGGTGAGGCGATTGTCAGTTCACAGACCCATCCGGGGTTGCTGGTATCAGAACAGGCGGGCGAGCGTCTCGAAGGCGACGACCGACGACCGACGACTGACGACCGACGACAGCTGGGCGGCGGGGAGTGACGGGCCACAGCGACAGCGACCCTACGCCGCAGTTGGAAGATCGCCGTGCGTAGTGGCGCGGCGGGATCTAATCAAAACGAGAGCGGCCTGGCGTAACTCGGATGCAGCCAGCGAGCCAGCGAACAGCAGGGCAGAAACGAATGCAGTGACGGGGAGTGATGGCAGCGAGTCGGTCAGAGACGCTAAAAAAACGAGCGTGACGCCTTTTTGACAGGCGGCCTTTGCAGGCGTGCGAGTGCCTGGCGAGCCTGGGATTCGACAGTTCAGGCTGGATGGTGGCTGGGCAGGGCGGCGTCCCGGGAGTTTTTGTCGTGGCCAGCTCGGTGATGATAGGCCAAGACTGGACGAGAAGAGGATGGTGCTCTCCCCCAACTCCGTACACCCGCGTTATGCTGGCAGGTCTCTTGCGGCCCGCTAAGCTTGTTCTGTACTTTGTATGTAAAGGGGACCTGACGGTCTGTCGATTTACTGCGTAGTTGATGGCCTGGCTGTGCTGTGCTGCGCTGTGCGTTGCGTTGCGCTGGTGCTGGTGCCGGTGCCGGTGCCGTGCAGCAGTTGAGTTGCAGATAGCGAGCGGTGGACGGGTCGGAAGCGCAGGGCCTGGACGATGCGAACGAAAGCCGCCGCGGTGAAGCTGGCTGCTTCAGCCAAATTTCGTTTTGAGACGTCCCGGGCGGCGCCAAGCTGCGTGCTCCAACTGCCAGGTGCAGGAAAGGGGGGGTCGTCGACTCCTCTGCTGACAAGCTAGGAAGCGGGTATCGATGGCTTCGCGGATCGGTTCGTGGGACGGACTGGAGTCGATGGGGAGCCCGCGACGCGACGAAAACAATAGGACGAGGCGAGAATTAGGGAGAAGCAGAGAATGGAGGATATGGGGAAAGGGGATCCTGGAAGAACCACGGACACGACACGAGTGAGCCCGACGGGTTCAAAGTGGGTGCGGCAACCTGGAAAATGCTGGCTGGCGTTGCGACGGGGAAAAAAAGTTGCGTGTTTCGGCCTGCAGAGAGACTTCCCACCGTCTCGTGTTTCTGCTGTGCCTTTGAATCTGCGATCCTCTTTCAGGCCGGGGGGATGCTGCCGTCTCTGGCACTGGCACTGGCCACTGTTGATGAATGCCGTAATCGTGTGGTTGGGTACCTTTTTGGCAGCACTGCCCACCTGGAGGGAAGGTGGGAAGTGGATAAGAGAGCCGGGAATCCCGTCCTGCGTCCAGGAGGCCCCGCCAACGAATGCCATCCATGCCATCCATGCTCTCTCTTTCGTCTCTTTTCTCGGGTGCTTGAATGCAGCGTAACAGCAGGCACGCATACGCCTTCAACCGCGGTGTACGCGCAGATTTCCCTGCAGGTAGGGATTGTGAATGCCTTTGAGAGTTTTTTGAAGTCTTGCCCTTGCAAGGGATATGTGTTAAGCCCAGCCTTTTTTCTCAGTCTCTTTGTCAAAGAGGCCTCACCTCACAGTCACACTGGCATCCTCTGGAATGACCCGGCCCGGGCCTGCTCTGCTGTACAGTGCTGTACATCTGCTCGCCCGTATCACGTCGAAAAAAATAAACAAGATGCATCAGGGGCAGAGTGGGTGCCGGATGGCCCACGTTCAACCCGATCTCGAGCCGATGTCACGCCCGTTGGGGTTGGTGTGCCTGGGCACGCTGGCGGAGAGGAAGGGCTTGGCAGACATATTCTTCGGAAGTGGAAGTGGAAAGGGATGGTCAACAACGCCGCGGAACCGCTTACCTCTCTGCAACATGCAACACCAGGGAGCACTCGCTTTCGCGGTGGGCCGGGCGGTGACGCGTTTTGGTGTGGCGGTATAGCACAGGATGCACTGATCTGGTGCAGAATCCTCCTCGGTCGGGTGACGTGGGGCTCATGCTGGAGGGGAAGGGTGAATGGCATGTTGAGCATCTCAGCATGTGTCGTCCAGGCTGGTCTGGGCTTTTTGAGTTGAATCCAGGGGGCCCGTTTGTTCAATTCAAACGGGACTGGAAAAAAGCTCTGCAATTGATTAGGTACCCAGGTACCTTACCAGTACAGTACTGAAAGTACAGTGCCTACAGCCATGTCGAGACTGTACTTAGGTACACCTTGAATTGACCATCAGCACTTAAAGCGGCACCGATAAGCCTCAATACGAGGACCTCAAGACAACCACAACCAATGCCAGGACATTGAGCTACACCCGTCCGGCGTCCGGCGTCAAGTCTGCATCTGGCTCTCCCCGAACTCCTCTGCTCCTCTGCTCCCCAATTGTCTGTTTTGCGAATACTGCTACTCATTTCATACCACAGTATGATCGCCCGCGAGAATTGCGCGTTTGGAACAGGATCCTCGCCAATATCTTGAAATAGAGTGGTCGGCGCGCCTGTTATCTTCCAGCAAATCACCCTAGCAAACTCGGGAGCGTTGGTGATTTGCCCCTGGCGCGCGCCGCTGCCGCTCTCGGGACAAGCAACCTGAATGGTACCTCGCCTGCCCACCAAGCGCGGCAGCGTCCACATGTTCTCTCGTCGTATTTTCACCACAGACCTCAGCCGACAGGGAGTCGGCCAGGGCAGGACCCGCCACATCAAGGAACGCCTTGGAAGAACGTCGTATGGGTGCGGTTGGCGATGGGGCACACAGGCAGCCAGGCCCCGAGGCTATATTCTCAGAATTCTGTATGAATTAAGGGGGCGCTGCGTGAGTATTTGACAGCCCGCTGACGGGCCGAAATGACGTGCTGGTACCGGCCCATCTGAATCTTCAATCGATTCTCTCCCGTTGGCCGTCTTCTTCAGAAAACAAGACGGCAAATATCCCCATCCCCTTTGGCGGCGGAAGAGGGGTACCAGTGGCGGTGTGACATATATTCGTCTGGAAGTCTGTCTGACGATAAGACACCTCCTGCAGCAGGCAGCTCTCAGGCCTCGAGCAAACAAGAGGCCTTACCCAAGTCGTCTTCGGGGTTCTCAACCAGTGAGAAAGGGGGGGAAAGGAGTTGCAGGTTGAAGCGCCAAACCCCGCAACCCCTTTTGGCATCAAATTGCCGAACAAAAAGAGTCCATCTAATGTCGACAGAGCCGTTGCTGTGATTTTTCAGAACAACCGCCCTACACAGTACAAAGTAAGGCCAGGTTGTACGAATGGAGCTGACAGGTATCACCTGGGGTCCCAAGGCTTGAATGGGAACTTCGGCATGTCACCGTCTCCTGTCCAAGCGCCAACCATGGGAAGCTGAGGGCCATGGCTGGGGTTGATACTACTATATCAACGTCGCAGCAGCACTATATTTCAAGTATGTCGACCTGAGGCTCCCGCGCCTTTGGTCAACGGTCGGTTGCGTCTGGACGGTACGAATTTCGAATTTGCAAGCTGTGTGCCCTCGAGTTGCGACTGTTGGACTCTTGTATGGGCAGTTGCTTGAGGGGGGGGGGCTGAAAGGAGGGAGATGGCATGCATGCAACCCTTATGTCGACAGTCGGCAGTTCTGCTTCCAGCTCTTGTCTGGTTTAACTCGCCGAGGATCAATATCTCGAGGTTGTTGGTTGCCTGCGGCTGCGTCCTTTGTTGTTGGAGTGGACGCTGGCGGGTGTCAAAAATCGAACATCGAAATCAAGCAGCCCTTATCAAGCTGGGCATCCCTCCATCGAGGTGGGTCCTGGAGGCTTGGTCCAGAGCGCCCATGCACGCCCTGTTGCGGATCCGACGTCCGTGTCCTTTTGAGATTGAATGACGCACTTCAAGACAACCTTGTTTTTTTCCGTCAGCAAGCTGCAACAGGCCTGAAGAACCCGGCGATTGAAGAAGCGGCAACCTCGGGCCACTGTGGCTGGTCGCCGAGCGACGACGATTGATGACCTGCTGAAGGAGATATCGTGCAGGCAAGGTTTTTTTGTCCCTGTGGTGACCCCCAAGTTGAAGTGCCATTGCTCACAGACATTTCTCCCGTCCAGCCAGTTTCAGCTGTGCCGCTGGCTTCGGCTTCCACGCCACAACCGTGTTGAGATACTGGAATCTGACAGCTGCTTAGGTTTACGCGTACACGTATTCGCAAAACCCTACATGTACAAAGTACAGCGCGCAAGTCGAGATGCTTCACCCCCAGGCGGCTGCCACAACAACCAGAGGGCCACACGCTCGCGGCGTCGGACGTCGTGATGCTGCCGCCTGCGGAGTCCGGACTCGTCGGCGACGGCCAATAGGTCGACAAGGCGCCGAGGTTTCTGGATCCCCATCCATGATCCGGCAACCTCTCCGACGACCAAACGGGAATTGCGAGTCGACATTCCCCCACAATCTGCCATCTTTTTCGGGCCGCTGTGGAGGAAACTCACCAAACCCAATCAACCGGTTATCAAAATCAAGTCTTTGCCATGACAAAATGGCAATATTGAATGCAACTGGGCCCAAAACCGGTTCTGGACGGAAAACTTGGACGCCGCATTGGAACGACTCCACGCCTGCCGCCCGCACAATCCTTCTTTCATCTCCAGTGGGGGTCACATTTCCAGGGGTAAACGCTTCAAGGTTCCGGGACGCAACGGCCAGGGCGACATCCGGCCCAGTGAGCCAGTCTTCAGAGTCCAGATAAGCACTCTTGGTGGATGCCAATCACGCTGCTTTTCCTCCGCTCCAATCGCTGCTGGCCCCGACACCCATCGACAACGTCGCCGGCATGGAATTCTCATCTTCGAAAACCCATCTGCCGCTTGGGCAAGGATAAACAAGGCTTCATCCATGCGCGGCCAAAAGACTCCGGGAGCTCCCTTGACAGGCATGGCAAGCGCCAAACCCATCAGCCCAACTTCCACAGCAGAGCCTCATGCTGACCGGAATGGTCAAAGATCAACACAACATCCGTTTTCGAGCTCGGTCTCGAAGGCGACAACAAGCCCGACTTGTCAGTCTGTTCGATGCCAAGTACCTATCACAACGTGGCTCTTGGGCCATATTGGGCAGCCGGCCTCGAGCCGGCCTTCAGGTCTCCCATGAGCCTCCCCATACGGTTGCTTTGCAGCAAGTCCATGGTCCGCGGATGGCCGGATGCCCCAAGACCAGCAGGTGTTGCACTCGGAGATGGGAACCGAAGAAAGCAAGGAATCAAGGAAGCCTGACAGGTGCCTCTGCGCCTTCACATTGGTCAAACCCAGAGGGATCGCTGGCAGACACAGAAGCCCTTTGCGTTGGCACTCGCTCAAGTGGACGATGCTAAGCCTTTTGTAGTCCTGGGGGGCTTGCTGCATGGTTCTGCTCTGCATAACATACAGGTTGACAGCGACAACCTCCACACTACACAGCGAACCATTGACGACGTGCATCGTGGCGACCTCGCCCGGTAGAGCGGTCAACTTCCTCACTCACCGCCAGGACGGCCATTGGAGACTCTGCACATCACACTAGCTGCTGCGGAGCTCAAACTTGGCCAAATCAAGCACCAGTCGGTTCACCAGCAAGCAGGCGCCTCTCCCAGCGTTTTCTGATCTTGATCAAGTGAGCGTCTCGGCCTCCTCAGCGCCGGATTCCGAGGATCAGCTGCAAGCCGTGATATCGAAAGACGCGGGTTGACGCCAATCTATCTCGTACAGTGATCCCGCAACGCATCGCCCACCCGTCTTACCGACCCGCGGGACCTTGTGTCCTCGGAACTGTAAGGCGCCTGTGGTACGACGTTGAACCGACCAGACGAGAATCCGGACCACGCGAGCGTCGACGTACGGAGCGTGCCTCGTGTGTCGTTTTTGACACTTGGCTTACGCAGTACGTGTGGCCTGAACCTGGACTGCCACACTGGGTTCTATCATGGACACTGGTTCCTAGTCTTCGTCGTCTCCTTCCCATCCATCCCGGCGGGGAACCAACGACCGGCTAATATCCAACAGCAACAGTACCAACAGGCAGAGGGCGGGGCGGCATTGACAAAACCCGGACAGAAAACCCGCTACCTGTTCCTGCAGAAGAGTCTTCGGTCTATACAGTAGGTAGGCAATTTATGTGACCAAGGCGTTGCTTGGTTGGTCTCTCTGCCTTGGCCCACGACAAATCTGACACCGGCCAAGCCTGGCATCCCGCGTCGCCGTCGCCGTCGAGCTTGACGATTATTGCCCTGCCCCCGTTGTTATGATACCTGCACCTATACGATGACGGCTTCCGCGTCCAGCTGCTCCTCGGCGCCCTCACACATGTCGTCACACATCCTTGGCTTCCTTGGACAGATAAACAAGCTTCCCTTCCAAGCCTCGGATTGGCATGTCTCTCCCAGCGGGTAGCCGCGAGGGCTGAAGATACGGACGCGCGCCATGTCCGACCTGGTTGGCGGTACGGTACGGTTTCTGCCACGACGGTAGCACCCAAGTGGGCGGTGTGGTGCTCCTCGGGGCAGGTTGATTTACCCCTGAACGGCGAGGCTCTCCCGTTCTGCAGGAGACCAAACACACACAATGTCCGCAGCCATGGGAGCAACCACTACATGTGTATCTAGAGATTCCGAGTGGACATTTGCTCGTGCTTCAACCTCTTGAGGGGTTGGGGAGGGATAAATGCATTTTCTCGTTCAGGGACGCGCCGGCCTGTGGCGCACCTCACCCCCTTTCCACCTTCTCCGTCGTTGCCACGGCAGCACAAGGAGACGAATCATGGAAGGGGTACGTGGCTAAGGAGGCGCCTGCTGTGGCCGTCAAGCCTCAGCCGCATTCTGATTGGAGTTTTTCAGGGCGCCTTCTGAGACAACTCGGCGGGTTATGGAAGGGGCGCGTCGTGCTTCCAACGGGGGAACTTTGTGCCTAGGACTAGGACGAGGTATACATGGTGCGGCGCTCTTGTGTCTTCGGAACTTTGATGGGCGCGGCTGAAGGGGCGTCTAGATGAGGCGTTCGAGGCTGGATGGGGCGTGTTGGACAGGGCGGCGATATCACCTCGAGGATCCGGGGGTGGATGAAATGAGATGTACATTGCCCGATGAACGCCTATCAGTTGCTGCTGGAGAGGTATGGGCTATCGTTATTCGTTTCTCTCCTGCCCGTGGGGGTTTGTGAAACCAATGGTCTCTTCAACTGGTTCCGGTTTCCGGGGCGTTGGTTGACGAGGTGACGCCTTCGTTGATCAGAGTTCGGGAGAGGCGGGTGTGGAGCAAGATGGTGGCGCCTGGTTGCTTGATACAGGCTGTCGAAAGTGTAAGTATGCGGTCGTGTGTCCTGGCAGGCCGGTTGTATTGAAGGTATCTACACCGTCGCTTGACAGAGCTGCCCTACAAAGGTCCAACAGAGTCAATGGTTTTGATGTTCTGGTCTTGGAAATGATAGTAGCCTCAAGGCACGACCACGGCTGGATCTGCCCCCCTTGAGCCGGTTGACCACAAAGAATGCAGACGATAACAAGACGTGAGATGAGATCTCATTCTGCCCTACTCCAGCACACTGTCTTCGACACTATTCCCTTGAGTAGCCGGGTGATAATGATATCTCCCCGAGTCTACCAGAGCCTCTTCTGGAACTACGGAATTTACATTCTTGTCTTCGAGACATAGTGGCCTGACACTACATCGTCCCCGGTTTATCTAGGGCTCTATTTAACCACACCAGTATAGTCATTTTGGAACTACGCATGTCCATATCCACTTGAGCGCCTGCTTCTTTGGCTAGGTATATACCGGCTTTCTCGCTGTCTCCAACCGACCGCGCCCACTGGAGGATGTATCCTGGTTGGATAATGGGGATGTGTTCTGATACTGGTGCTGTACCGCCAGACATGTACCTGTCTCAAGGTAGGTAGGTGGTTATGACGGTCTCTCGGGCTTAAAGGGGGCTGATAACTCGAGGAGGACGAAGGGGAAGACCCGACTTGGCCACCAAGTAACGTTCTTGAAGACCGGCGGGGTCAAAGGGGGCGATGATTTAATGCAGAAGATAGTATTTGCACGGGGGCTCATCATATGTGCGTCGTGAACATCGTTTTTCCGTTCCCTCTCCTGGACCCAGTGGTTTTGGGATCAAGCTGATGGCTTGGGGCGGAGGAGCTGTGGACGCATTCACCCACAAACCAAACACGGAGGATGATAGGTCGATGGCATGGCGACCGAGGAACCTTGGTGGCCAAAGTAAGGGGAATAGGTGTGGTATCCTCACAGCACTATCCCGCTCAATCCTCGTCGTCCGCGTCCTCCACCATGACCCTGCGTGGTGGAACAGACTCTTCCCCGTCAAGGTCCATTCCGTGCGTGCCACTGGAAGATGCCCCTCCCCTAGTCTGTCCCTTGAGATAGCCTTCCCTCTCCAGCTGATCCGCCTCTTCCGGTTCCATCAGTCCCGACTGACCCTTGACCTTGTCGAGCTTCAATTTGACCACGGTCGGCACAAACGCGCTGACAGCCTCCTTTTGAAGGTCTCGGAGCACCGGCTTGGCTTCGTATACGGTCTTGGATTCCATCGGCTGTGCCGGGGTCGTCTGCCGCTGTCCCTGCCGCTGTCCCTGCCCGACGTCGCGACTCCCTTTCCCGCTGCCGTCGCCGAGGGGCTCCGAGTTCGCATTTGTCGCCTGGGCTGCCCTCTTTGCCCTTCGTTTCGCGTACCACTCGTCCAGGATCTCCTTTGGTATCGGCGGTGGTGTGTCGCGTGGCATTGGTATCCTCTTTACATCGTCGGGTACGTCGCTATCGCTACTTGACGCCTCGTCGGCGTCCCGTCTGCGCTTGCCGAGGACTGCGCCATCGCGTGGCCCGTGATAGCTTTTGAATGCTGGTGCCTTGTCGCCGAGGGCTTCCCGAGCCTTCTTGACTGCCCTCAGATCCTTCTCGAGGGCCTCGAGGGCCTGCTCCTCGTGAGATGTGAGCTTACCGCCGCCCTCCTTGATCGCCTTGAGATCATCGATTTGCTTCTGGATGCGGTCGGGGTTGCGCTGGGCGAGCTTTTCGTTGCGACGGGCTTGGAGATCGGCCTTTCCTGTCGGGAGTGTCAGGGGGTGGTCTGGAATGGCCAGGGCGAGGGGCGATTGGGCGCATACCTTTCTTGATGGCCTTGGCCTTGTCTGCCTTTCGTTGCTCCTGCACGGGGTTGTAGCCTTTTTCTTTTGGCATGTTGGGCTTCTGTCTTGTAGACCCCGGACTGGATCGAGAAGCTTATGATGGGGCCGTCGCTGTAGCCAGATATGTGTGGAATGTTATGTGGCGAGTAGTATTGGCAGTTGGGAAATGCGATATTGTTTGTCGATTTCGATATCCGCTGTTGTCGTCGAATCGTTGTTGCGAAAGGCAGTCGTTAATGGTGAAGCTCTGGCTCTGTCGTCGCGTGTAAGAAATTAATTCGGACCAAGACAGGCGTCATTCGCGTCCTGACACCTGGACCCTGGCCCCCTGTAAGTAGCATAGCATATCGACCCCGCGGTTTCCTGGGTTGCTGCTCCAACAGTTGTTGATGCTGGCCCCGCTTTTCCCCACCGCGCCCAATCAAGGACCACAGGTTGGGGCGAAATTCACTGGAGCATCCCTCACGTCGTATCCATGATCCCTCCACCCCCACCACTGCCTCCAAGCACCAAGCACCAAGTCAACACAACATTGATTCCCACTGCATCCGTTTGCGCCGCATACTTGAAAGTCGACTGCTGCTCTTCCCAGAGAAACAACCCTCTGCCCATCCCGCATTGCGCGCCAACTCCAGCCAGTCGACTCGCCTGCGCAGCGCAACCCTGTTGACTCGACCCCTCGCCCTCCAGCCCACATCCATCCCCGTCTCCCCCTCCCAAGAGAGATTGCCCTTGGCGCAACTGCTCCACCTCCACTATTCCACCATAGCGCGCCATCGCAGCTCGCTGCTCACATCATGGCGAGCTTCATGTCGAGCTTCTTCCCCAGCGGGAAGCAGCAGGACAAACCCGACGATCGACCCTCCACGCCGATCAAGGGAACCGGGCCAAACAACTTCACAACCCCCGTCAGCACCCCGCAGGGCAGCCCGAGCAAGAAGACCGTCCCGCCGGGCGCGAATGAGCTTCCCGTATCCGTTGACAACATGAAGCTCTCGGCCACCAGCATCTTTGACAGCCCTGTCAAGCTCAACCGGCCCCAGGGCGGCTCCAGCATTCCCCTCTCTACCGGTCGGACCAACCTGCAGAACATCGACGAGGCCTCCCCTTCGGTAGAGAACAGCATCATCCACAAGGGTACCTCGGCCGCCGGAAGCCCCCCCAAGGGTCAAAGCAAGGAGAACACACCGCCCGTCATCACACGAACCGCGCCCACAGAGCCCGCGCCCACGTATCAGCCCAGCCACGCCGCCCTTTCGCGCCAGGATGGCTATCATCTCAGGGAACGCCCCGCTGCTACCGTGAAGCGGTTCAACACGCAGCGAGGCTTGACCGCCGAAGAGCTGGAGATCTTGCAAAAGCCGAACATCAAGCGCCTGGTCAACGTGACCCAGCTTTGTAAGTCTTGTTCCCCCCCCGCCAAGCCCTTGACAGTTCCTAACTCTGCGCAGACTTCCTCGATCACTACTTTGACCTTCTCACCTACGTCGGCGCAAGGCAGAATCGCCTCAATGCTTTCCACTCCGAATACCCTCCCCCACCCGAGACGGACGAACAGACATACAACCAAATGTGGGCCAAGTACAAGGGCCGAGAGCGCGCCAACCTCCGCAAGCGGCGAGTCCGCCTGAGGCAGGGAGACTTCCAGATCCTGACGCAGGTAGGCCAGGGTGGCTACGGCCAGGTCTTCCTTGCGCAAAAAAAGGATACCAGGGAGGTGTGCGCCCTCAAGGTCATGAGCAAGAAGTTGCTGTTCAAGCTGGATGAGATCCGGCATGTGCTCACTGAGCGCGACATTCTCACCACGGCCAAGTCGGACTGGCTTGTGCGCTTGCTGTACTCATTCCAGGATGACAAGAATATCTATCTTGCCATGGAGTACGTACCGGGCGGCGACTTCCGGACGCTTCTCAACAACACCGGCGTCCTTTCGAACCGACACGCGCGCTTCTACATTGCCGAGATGTTCTGCTCCGTCGATGCCTTGCACCAACTGGGCTACATTCACCGTGACCTGAAGCCCGAGAACTTCTTGGTCGATTCGACCGGACACGTCAAGCTAACCGACTTTGGTCTCGCCGCCGGGTTCCTTGCCCCTGCCAAGATTGAGTCGATGCGGGTGCGTCTGGAGAAGGCATCGGAGACCTCGGTGCCTTTTGGCAAGCCAATGGAGCAGCGCACCGTCGCAGAGCGCCGCGAGGGCTATCGGACGATGCGTGACAACGATGTCAACTACGCCAAGTCCATTGTCGGCTCGCCCGACTACATGGCGCCCGAGGTGCTGAGGGGCGAGGAATACGACTTTACTGTCGACTACTGGAGCCTGGGATGCATGCTTTTTGAGGCTTTGACCGGTTTCCCCCCCTTTGCGGGTTCCAACGCCGACGAGACGTGGCGGAACCTGAAGCACTGGCGTGAAGTTCTCAAGCGCCCCGTGTGGGAGGACCCGAGCTACTTCCTGAGCAACAGGACGTGGAACTTTATCACAACGTGAGTTGAATGCCCCCTCCTTGCAACCATCACCTCCCGGAACTAACAAGTTTGCAGGTGCATCAACTCGCGCTCCAAGCGCTTCTCCAACATCAAGGATATCTACGCCCACCAGTACTTCGCCGAGGTGGAGTGGGCTATCCTGCGAGAGACCAAGGCTCCGTTTGTGCCCGAGCTGGACTCGGAGACGGACGCGGGCTACTTTGACGACTTTAGCAACGAGGCCGACATGGCCAAGTACAAGGAGGTGCACGACAAGCAGCAGGCGCTCGAGACCATGGCCGACCGCGAGGAGGAGATGAACAAGGGCCTGTTTGTCGGCTTCACCTTTCGCCACCGCAAGCCGGCCGGCGAAGACGGCGCCAGCCCGCGCAAGCCCATTCCGTTTGCGACGGCGGAGGAGCCCACGTTCGGGACGATGCTGTAGCGTCAGCAACAACCAGTGGGCGCGTATCGGTACAGCGACGCGACGCCGTACCAGAGGAGGCCGGCAAGCTTTGTCAGGGCTCAGGGACCCCTGCAGCCTCCGCCGGCGGCAGTGGGACGGCAGTCGGTCGGGGTGCACGGGGAGCCCGAGGACGACGAGGAGGACGGACCTCATGCGGCACCGAGGGAGTTTTCGCTTCTGTCATGAGGGGTTGGCACCGTGGGTTGTGTTTGTGTGGGAAAGGGGGCATGACGATATGGGGTACGACGAAGATAATGTTTTTTGCTGCTGTTGTTTTGCGGTCTAGTATTGTTGGCGTTGGCTTTCTGGGTCTCGTTGCCCCTCGGCGCAGCTTGCATCGCGGGGCAGCAGATCGGGTTCTTGGTTCTTGAGCCCATGTCGAGTTTGGACTTATATTTCATTGTAGTTTTTAGCAGGCAAGAAGACAGAGAAAGGCGGCATGTCCAGTCAGTTGATGGGGGTTTGAGCTGGGTGGGATTAGACAGTTGGACCGCCACCGGAGCCAGAGGGGAGCATTGATGGGGCGAAGGGGGCAAAATAGATTCCGGTTAATACAACTCCTGTATATCAATGCGCAGATATCCGGGTGTGTTTATTGGGGTTCTCTTGTGGGACTCGTGATGTGTCACAGGCAATCTTTAGGATGTCGATGTCGTCGTCATGCTTCCATCCTTTGGAAGAACATGTTGAGATGCTACTCGGACGGCATGACCAACATGATCAAGGGGGCGCAATGTTGGGATAGTGGCTCTACCCGAGCACATGCGTAGCCCTGCACTGTATATCTGTTGATGACTTGTCGTCATCGTTCGATGTGTACCTGCCGGGTTACATCTCCGGACAGAAGGACTATGAAGTAGAGCTGCGTTTCGAAAGATGTACCTTGGAATCTCCTACATATTTCCTTGCCTCTTCTCGATCGGAGGTGTGCTCAACTTCGCAAGTGGCTACAGCCGCATCAAGCAGGGGGTTATAGAGGAGTTACGCTTACCGAATCTCTGACAAGTGGATGAATACCTGACGTTTGGGCACCGAGGGGGTATCCCAGAGGCGTTGCTCACCGCAGGGTGGGCCGGGAGGGAGTCCGGATGATGCTGCGACGGTATGGGACGCGGGGCAAATATGCCGGTGTTGTGGTCATGCTTGATGGTAATGGTCGAGGAGACCAAGCAAGCCTGGCCCGAGACGAAGCTTCTGTGTATTTCTCGATGTTCGGCGTCGACAAGGGAGGGATCGAAAAGAGGGGCCACATGTGCCGGTATAAATCGGCAGTTGCTGCGATGCTACCCAGCGTGGGCCCACAAGTTAAGTCTACAGTATCACTCGGCCAGGTCGGCGTTGTTCAAAGGTGTTGATGGACCTGCCAGACGGAGCACTGCACACTATAAAGCACCGAGATATGATGTCGATGGTAGCTTACTACTAGCTGGATCGGCTCGGTACGGCTGCGGGCCGGCGACGGTGTTGGATCATTGGTTGCCCGTGGTGGATTCTCAATGACATGGCCAAGAAGTCGTCGTCATCACTGCCGGTGGTCGGGGGTTGCGAGGTGCCGTGCCGGATTGACGCCGACACCAATATCGCTGGCGTTGTACGTTGTGGTGAATGATGATTCGATGGCGGCGGCGGTGCCCGGGACGGGTTGGCTCGGCTGGGGCTGGTGGGTGGTAACGGTTGTGGGCTGGATGCTGAGGAGGCAGTGGATGCGCGGAGTGAGGAATAGGGAGCCGTTGCGGGCGCGCTGCGTAGAGCGGAGGTCTGCTTCGATTTGTTGGTTGCCGTGGGAGGAGCAGCATGGAGTTTTATGGTGTTGTCGTTGATGGCTCGGTGAGTTTATGTGTTGATGTTGTTGGTCTGTTTGTTGCGAGAGGGGTCAAGGGGTCGGGGTCGAGGGGTCCTGGCGGGGCAGTTGGAGAGGGCCATGAGATCGATTAGATTAGATCCAAAGCTTCAATTGGCCCTGTGGCTCAATGTTAAAATTAAAATTGGGCAGTGTCAGCACAAGCTCACGAAACCCTCTCTGAAACAGTGCTCAGCCAGGGACATGGACGCCTGGCACAGGCTGGCAGGCAGGGAGCTCCATTATTTTCCCCAATTTGCTCAGCCCTACTGGTCCATATTTCCTTTCCCGACATCTGGACCTAATTGTTCTCCCGTCGACAACAAGATCAATTGACAAGATTCAATCTATCTCGCGGGATATCGGCGACGGGATATTGACAGCGGCTGGAGACCGGACCCTTTGCCCAGACGCGAAACTTCAGCCTCTTCAACACCCGTCAGCATGCCCAAATGCAACAAAAAAGGTGAAGGGATTGCAGACGTGAGGTCATGGGCGATGGGGAAGCTGACTGACGGACCATGCGGGATTGGTTGACCGGAAATCCCCAGTGCCCAGAACCACACTGTCCGGCCAGCCTTGAAGATCTCGACAGTCAACACCGTTCGCCGTCCTGCCCACAACGATCCTTTGGAGAAATCGATGGCCACAATAGGGCAGGCCGCATTCTCAAGAAAGGCGGCTACAACCCTGCGATACTTTATTTTCGTCTTCAGAACGGCTACCCATTCCGGGGCTGTGCCTCCATCATCATCTCTTCTCGAGCCGACGCGCTCACGCGCTTCCAGGGGCCGGAATTCGGGGAGAATCGAGCATCAAGGGTTCCGGGCTCAGCCCCACGCTTGATTCAGGGGGGGCCTCTTCGGTCCCGAGGAAGGCTCGGCGAACCTTCACCCACTCCAAGTTGCCGCCTGCTCGGCCCTCGGCGACGGGCCAGCTCATCGAGAGCTTGCGCGTTTTGTCAGACGTGAAATGAAGGCCCAGAGGAAGACTCAACAACCGTCACGTTGCGTCTGACATGCTGCGGTGTGCTGATTGCCTGCTCCTTTGCGCCGGGTCGGGGGTTTGAGGCTCCTGTCGCCGTCAGGTATGGAGCACGGATACAGACTGTCGACCTCCGATCCGTCAGCTGTCTGCGGTCCTCCACTGCCCCGGGACTGGTGCTGTTTACTTGCTGTAAGTGCCCCATTCTTACGGGCGGACGAGGCTCAAACGGCCTGGAGGAAGTCGACGACACGACATGCAGGGCCGCGCGTCAAGCCATTCTTGGGGTTTATCGACACTCCAGTGGCGCCGCCGCACCGGCAGTGCCAACGCCGACCCCGTCAGCGATTGGCCTCAGGGTCCGGTCATCCCCAGCGCTCCCAAGGGCCAAGGCCCATGGGAACCTGGGGGTCCGTCCAGCGGTTGACCGATTCGGCCGCCTCTCGATGCTCCCCCTCGGCGCGCACAGCCAGCAGCGTTGCGAACCGCGACGGCCCGACCTCGTCACAACCATCTGAACCGTGTGTCAAGCGGCAAATTGATCAAGTTTTGGGCGTCCGGCAGCGTCTCCTCTGCAGTAGGGGGGCATTATTCCTCCCGCCAAGCGTCATGGCTGTCGCCTCCCATGCCCGTGAAGCGCAGCCTCATCGGCCGCTTGGCTCCAGGTCGAGCGTCGGGAACGGGGATGTGGGTCGGGGCTGGGAGCAAGGGGGGTCATCCAAGCCCGTTTTCGATGCTTGGGCTGAAGATCCTTGGACCACAGCCCTCCACCATGGTGTTGCTGGGGCACCGAAGGGTAGGTAAGCCCACTGTCCATCGAATCTATATCATCCCGCCCCGATCCCCTTCCCCGGATGCCCATACATACCACCCAAACCACATCCTCCCCTCTCCACATACCGACGTCAGTCCTGAACGCCTCACGTGCTCCATCAAACGCACACTCTCGAGTCTCCATCGTCCTCATCACGACCACCCCCAGACTCCATCCAATCCTCAACATGAAGTCCGCAACTGTCACCGCGGTCCTGGCCTCTGCCGCCGGAGCCAACGCACAATGGTTCGGCCAGGCACCCGAGTGTGTTGTAAGTCTCACCTCCATGTACCACACGTGTAACCCGCCACGATAACTAACCTACCCGTCCAGCAATCGTGCCTGAAGTCTCAGTGGAGCACAGCCACCAGCGGTTGGCCCGCCCCGACTGAGTACTGCGGCGCCGGTCAGGCCGCCCCCGCCGCCACATGTATCTCGTCGGCCTGCGCCGCCACCCCGACCGCCATCACGTCCTACAGCTCGCTCTCGTCGTCCCTCTGCGACAAGATCGCCTCGTGCTCCAAGGCCGGCTCCACCGGCGTCATGACCCTCACCGCCCCCGCCTTCACCGGCACCGGCTTCCCCGGCTTTGGCGGTGGTCGTGGCGGCCCCGGTGGTCCCGGCGGTCGTCCGGGCGGTGGTCCCGGCGGCCCCTTTGGCGGTGCCGGCGGCCACGGCCCCTGGGGCGCCGACGGCATCACGCGCACCTGGACCGGCGGTGTCTACACGGTCACGGGCTGCCCGTTCGCCGGGTCTCCCTGGGCCGGCGGCCCCGACGGCTGGAACGGCGGCCTCGGCGGCTCGCCGTGGGGCAACTGGGGCGCTGGCTGGAAGTGGAGCACCGCCACCAAGACCATCACCCAGGTCCTGACCATCACCGAGGCCGGCTCGACCCGCGTGACGACCAGCATCGGGCTGGCGACGGTTGCGCAGGCCGTCAACGGCGAGATCACGCAGGTGTCAGTCATTGCCCAGCCGCAGGAGACCAACGGCGCGGCGTCCAACAAGGCCGTCCAGGCCGCGGGTGTGGTGCTCGGTGGTGTGGTGGCTGTTGTTGGGCTTCTCTAAGCTGAGAGTTTGCGGTCTGGTGGTTGATGATTTGGGAGCAATGTCATGAACTCTTTGGGCATGGAGTTCAGCGTCTGTTTTTGGGAACATGGAGCATCGCTTTGGAGAATGGCTCTAATTTATGGTTTTTATTACCTATTATGACCGGGACGGCGGGCAAAAGGGCACAGGGAAGACAAGGCACGACATATCAAACTGGCCCTGGGACTATTTGGTGGTAGACATACTAGAATATTGATGTCTTCATCCTCATCTCGTCGTTGATCCATGGCTGGCTGAACTTGTTCCTGAGATCATCAAAGTTGCCCGTAACGGAGACCCCTCAAAGATGGGCTGGCAGCCTGCTTACTCGGGTTTCTCTTCCTGCTCCTCTCCGGATACATGACGTCCTAAAGTCCCAACATTCTTTGCTGGTGCAGAGAGTAGTGACTTGTCCTACTCCTGTGTCATCTTATGCGAGTATCACCCAGGGGAACGGTAGTTGATGTACATAACTGCCCACCCGATATCATCTACCGGTACCGCGTCACGTCATGTGGAGAAGTGAGGCTCATCACATACCCCGATGCCATCACATCCCATCCCATCCCGTTATCTCCCGCTCCTTTTAAACATAGCCCCCAGTACCAACCCATCCTCTCATCGGCATAGTCCCACAAATCGAAGACCACTGACAGGTACTGCATTAATATTGTTTGGCTTAGGGGTACATAATAGAACGGATGCGGCGCCCCCCAAACTCCCTGCGCACCTTTTGGTGTTTTGGTATGTCCGGCAGCGAATGTTGCTGATCATTACCACCCCCATTCATTCATCAACTCGGGAAATTGGCTTCCTATCGTTCCACGGTCGCGGGCCTCGCTGTCAAGGACATGGCAGCCAGGCGCGAGGGGGGGGCATCCAAGCTTAAAGTTTACTAGTATTCTTGGAGGAAAGCTGATGCCTTGTCCTGCTGAACTCTGAAAAGTGACATCATCCCACAGTGGGTTGAAGACGTGCCTTGCAAGAGGACTGGAAAAGAGAAGTCGTCGGCAAAACAAACAATGTCATTGTTGGGGAAGTCACAAGTGGGACAAACGGCCGGGATATCAAAGCGGGGCATCGATGGCCATCATCACCACTTCAACCAGCAACAAGAACAACCAACTCCGGTTGGAACTCACGTACCAAAGAATTGTGATGGCGTTTTGGCGCCACTGTCCAAAGATTCCCCCTCCAAACTTTCAGGCATTGAGCGTACTTCCCAGCAACCACGCACAACAACACTTCCCCCTGGAGGGTCGTCGTTGGGGAAGCTCCCCGCCAAGCCAACCCCACAAACCGCTTCGGTAGGTGGTGGCCAAGCAGGGATCTCGATCCCTCCGCCCTCGGGACATCTCCACCGACCCCCTCTCCATTCTCCAAGACTCCAAGACTCCAACAAACCACGGGCCATCCGTCCGGCCTCTCCTCCTCCGGCCTCCCTCCTCCAAACCACACCGCGCGCTCCCTCTCAGCACGACAACCGGCGACCACAACACCATCGAAAAACAACCACCACCATGCACCCCCTCACCACCCTCCTCCTCTCCCTCCTCCCTCTCACCTCCGCCCTCCCTCCCCCTCCCCGCCGCATCCCCACCTCCCGCGAGTCCGCCATCCTCGGCCGGCGCATCCTCGCCCTCACCCCCCTCGGCACCATCGCAACCGTCTTCCCGTCCTCCTCCCCCCGCCAGCCCGCCAACGTCGCCGGCGCCCCGCACGCCATCATGTCTTACCTCGCCGACTGCGAGGACTCGGGCTACCCAACGATCCTCGCGCTCCCGATCGAGACGACCTTCCGCAACGTAGCGGCCGGCAGCAACGTGTCGCTGGCGCTGGCGTGGACGCCGCCGTTTGCGCCGTCGAAGCGCATCCTGGCGGGGGGCGTGGCCGGGCCGTCCGAGTACTCGGCCGCCAACCAGCCGCGGTTCTCGCTGGTGGGGGAGATCGAGGCGATCGCGGACGACGGGGACGCCGCCGAGCTGGCGGCGTGCTTTGTGCGCGCGCACCCGGATGCGAGGTACTGGCTGCCGGGGAACCGGATCCACGAGGCGCACTTTGTGCGGCTGGTGGTGAAGGCCGTGTACTGGGTGGGCGGGTTCGGGGACCGGGCGTATATCGGGTGGATCCCGGTGGAGGAGTGGACGGGCGTCAAGAGGGAGGAGTGGGAGGCGGTGAGGCTCCCGGGGGAGGAGAAGGGGTGGAAGGAGTGGAGCTTGAGGGAGGAGGAGGGGGATCTTTAAAGGGTTGATGTTGGGTGCAGGTGCTACGTGAGGTCATGACATGTCTGCATTGGAGTGATACATGCTTGCGTAACGTCATGTGCGACTTGCAGAAAGGCGAACATTAGACACAGAGGTATCGTTCATGTATACATTGGTTCATGTTTCTTATTGACAAAGTAACTGGCAGTGCAGGTATCTATTTTGTGACCTGAGTGGTATCGCCACCGTCGCGTTTCCGTTTGCGAGTGTTTGGGCAAAGCAGATAAATAAACCCTTGGTCTCTTTCCTCCCATCAGCCGGTCATCACGACCGCCAGACCATTACTCCCCTCGCTACTATACACACCGCACCCGTAAACCCTCATGGCATTCCCACCCCCTCAGTCCACCCGGATAATCACCTTCCACCCCAGCGCCCCCGCCTCCCGAATCGCGCACGAGAGGCACCCCCTTCTCCTCCGGCTGATAAGCGCATTCCACCCCTTCTCGGCGCAAAACGCACGCGCCAAAATCTCCATGTCGCTGCCAAACTGTCGTCTCCGCGTCTCCGAGTGCATCTTCTTGGACGCGCTCTCCATAGCTCCTGCAAGCGCCCGGTCCGCATACGAGCTGCCTCCGAGCTCCCTGATCGGGGAGAAGCACGCCGAGGCGGCGCTGTCGGTGCGGCTGAGAACGGGCGACAAGGGGATCTCGTGTTCCTGCGGCAGTGACAGGAAGCCCGTGATGCAGTCGACGACGAGGACCTTGGCGGTGCTTTCGGAGGCGGACGCGAGGCTGGGGCGGTGGTCCGACGAGTAGTTGCTGAGGAGGGCCTCGAGGGAGAAGTCCTGCTTGGCGAGGAGTTCCGAGAGGTGGAGGGCTGTGTAGGTATAGTATTTATGCAGGGGATGGCCTGAGTCTTGCGTTAGTATCAGACCAGGCAGGTGTCACGCACGCGGGCACGACTTACCGACGGTGCTGGCATTCTTACCCAGCGCGCCATGGTTGCCAGTAAGATCCACCTGCTGGATTGTAGGGCTCGACGGAGACTTCAAGATCCTAACATGCTGCGACGGGACGCACGGGTGCGCCGTCAAGAAGTTGATATCCTTGGCCACGGTATATGTGTACTCCTTCTCCTCCCCCGTGTCGTCCAATGTGACGGTGAACGCCAAAGATGCCGTATAGTTCAGAATCTCCTGCGGCCGGCTGGCGTCGGAAGACGGGGTGGCACCGTTGGTCCCCGGTGGGGTGCTAGTCACCGACTCGACTGGCGCAAACAAGTTCAAAGACTTGAGCTCGATCCACATATTAGGGGGCGTTTTGTCTCGATAAATGTTTTCATAGGGGATGATGAAGTCTGCCGGCAGCACCGATGTAGGATCTGCGTCTCCAAGAACACGGGACTCCTTCTCCACCGAGTGCTTCGCCCAGATGCGAGCCTTCTTGTCGATGTGATGCGCGTCATCTAGAAAGTAGATCAGTCAGCAACTTTATCTCTCGGGTGCCAGGATATGACATACCAGCAGTTTCATCCACCTCCACATTCAGCCAGCCATCCCCAAGTCCCTGGGGCAGGATATCGCTCGAGATCCAGCCCATACACTCCGCCGAGCCCTTACCAGCCGCCAACACACGGCCGACGATGCACGACGTACTCCAGAAACTCTTGCCGGAGTAGACAAATCCGCCACACAGGTTTGCCATGGGACCTAGCTTGGCCATGGCATCCTCGTCGTTTTCCAACAGAGTCGCCATCAAAAAGTGACACAACCCCTCGCCCGGGAGCATCAGGCCCGACACATAACTCTTAGAAAGCCAGCCGGACGGGTGCAGGGCCGCCGATATCTTTCGACGTCGAGACACCACGCGTTTGGACGGGGCCCCGGCCTTCGAAGCTGCCCCTGCAAAGTACGACGAGGTATGGCTGTGCCGGCTCCCGGGCGTTGCCAGCGGCGTCGCGAGCGGAGTTCCCTCTGTGACGCCACGGCAATTGTCCGCAATCCGCCTGGCGTAGTCGAAATCTGGCCACCGCAGCTGCTTCGCAAAGTGTGTGAGGCCATCGATCTGCCGCTGGACCTGTTTCCCCTTGATGACGTAATGAGGCTCACGGTGATGCTCATTCTTATGAGACACGTGGGATAACGACATGCGCTTGGTCAAGGTCGCCAACCAGCCCGAAGGTTTCTCTTCGTGGCTGGGCTCCGCCGACTCCGTCTTGACCACCTCGATGTTCTCGAGCCACGCCCGTGCAAGATGGAGCGACCACTTGACAGACTTGTTGGCGTCCTTCTCGAACCGGAGAATCTCGGACGGCTTGATGCTTTCGATCCCGAGCTCTTCGCCTTCCGTAATCGCGTCTAGTCGCACAAGAAGCTCGCAGGAGAGAAGGATCTGAATGAGCAGCCAGTATCTCTCCTCGTGGACGTCCGTCGCTGAGTCGTGCGACATGGCGGATCGTCCGTCGTCAACCTCATCCTCGGTGGTTTCCCCCCAGAGCAGCTGGCCGAGCCGTATCCGCCACTCGACGTGGGAGAAATCGATCCACATGTTGGGCGCGGCGAGCACCTTGACCAGTGCCGAGATCTGGACCGATAGACTGTAGGGGTCTCGGTGGTCGAGCACCTTGGTCGGGGGGTGCAGAATCTGGAGGAACAACTCATTGTAAAGCTCGCTCGAGACCCGCCGCTCCCGGGGGTGCCTCTCGCTGTAGCGCCGGCCGTTCTTGATCAGCTGCTCGAGGATCAGCGACTCCTCCATGTGGCGGAGTCCGTCCTTGGACGTCATCATCCGCTGCCGCTGCTCCAATATGGCGGGCGTCCTGATGCCCAGGTTCTCGAACCCCCATTGTTCCTCCTGGAGAGCGTCGGCCACGCCCAGCTCGAGAGCGGCCTGGTAGCCCACGCTCCCCTTTTCGAGGCCGGCCATGCTCAGCATGCTGGGCCGCTCCCGGCAGCGGGGGTAAAAGTGAGCACGGCGCTTCTCCTCCGAGGCCTTCTTGGCAGCCGAGCGGTCGCCCTGGATGTCGCGCGTGATATGCGGCCATGCCGTGACGCAGTTCCAAGCCTTGTCCTCGATCTGGGTGTGGTCGGTCAGGTCGCGGATCTCGAGCTTCTCGTCCCAGGGAAAGGCCACCGACGGGTGCGGGGCGCCCGTGTAGTGTCCCTCGGAGCGCGCAAAGTACTGCGGGGCGCCCGAGAAGAGCTTCTCGATCTCCGAGTCGCTGAGGGTCGCCATGATGCGGGCCAGGCGGAGGACGGGCTTGGCCGGAGGGAGGCGCGTCTGCTCGCTTCCCGGCGGCGGGGGCGAGGGTAACGGCTTGTTGGGGTTCGCGGGCGAGCGCGGCGATAGTGGCGAGAGCGGCCCGGACGCGGAAGCAGAAGCGGGAGCGGAAGCGGAAGCTGCTGAGACCTGTTTATGCGGTGGCACGAATCGTCAGCATCTGCAGGCGCATCTCCTGGTCTTATATATATGTCACGAAGCTGCAGCACCGGCGTCGCTCGTCGTACGATTGGTGCAGCCGGGGGACAAGAGGCACCGTTGCGGTCACGCGGGGCACGCCCAGCGGATGGGTCGACCCGGGGAGGAGGGGATAGGCAGGCGGGTGAGGTCGATTGGACGAGGGTCTGACGACACTCGACATGCAACCGGGCCTCGAACCAAGGATGCAAACGAGCCAACAATAGAAGAGAAGGAAGGGCGGCGGCACCTAATGGGACGCTGGTGATATAGCGGGTGCAACTCCTCGCGCATAGGTGGGCTGGATCGACTGTCGATGGATTTGGATAGGTTGGATGAAATCGACAAAATGGAAGAGAGGAGGTCATTCCACCACCCGTCCCGGTTCACCCGTAACTAGAAGCTATGCAATAGGTAATGGGCCCCGCCATTCGGAGCTCATGGTGGTCATGATCAGGATGGAACCAGGACGATGACGGGAAGGGGGCCGGGGGTGCAGGTGCCTGGTGGAGGGGGAGAGGGGAATTCGCGGGGAAGAACAGGGATGGCTCCTTACCGGTGCTGCCGCCGTGCGCTGTGAGGCCGTTTTCCCCCGCCCTGCCCGCTGAGGGGTCGGCGTTCCAGTGGGTGTTGGGGACGGGGACGGGGACGGGGACGGGGATGGCGCAGGTGGTTTCCCCGCAAATCGACTTCGCAGCCCGTTGAAGAGTTCTCTTGTCGACACGCGCGGCTTCTTTTCCATGTCGAACCAGAATTTGGGCGGGCTGCCGGTTGCCGGTGAGCTGCTGCTCTCGTCCTCGGTCGCGTCGTCAGGGCTCTTGATGTCGGTCTGGGACTCGAGTGAGAGTCCTTTGGGTCGTGGCGACCGTCGCAGCATCGGAAACGAAGGCATTGTGCGAGGGACTCGCCAAGGGACGAGGTCGTCTCATCGAACGCCAAACGGCTCCAAGATCCCCCCCTTCCAGCCAACGGCTGCCGACACTCTCACGGGCCGGCAACGTGCAGGTGTTGGGGGAAAGCTGCCAGCACCCGCACCGATCTCGGTAGATACTCGACTCGACGTCCACGAGGACGACCCCTTTCCGAGAGAGACCAAACGATGAGGCCCCGGGGTCGCGATGGGGTGGCGGGCCTTGGTAAAGATCAGCACGCAAAATAGGGGTGTCAGGGTAGGAAAAGAGAAGAGAACCAAAGTGGAGGGCAAGGAGTAAGGAGCAAGAGATGGCAGAGAAACAGAGAAACAGAGAAACAGAGAAACAAGAAAGATGGACGGGGCGTGTCGGGTATAGTGGCAAGAGGAAACGGATAGCTTGTCTCAGGCTTGCTCGCAGTGGTATCGTCAGACACGACCAAGATCCAACGCCGACACTTGGGAAGCCAAGAAGCCAATGATCGTGGAGGGTCGGCGTGTTATTCAATCGCAAACCTTAACGGGCACGGAGGCACACAGGATTGGGAGCGTGCCTGAACGCCCCATCCAGAGTAGCGGCCCAGCCGGACCTTGGTGCTCATTGCTGCACGAGAAATGATACCGGTTTGGTGCCTCTGGTGGGAGTGGACAAGAGGGAGCCAGTAGCAACCACACATGCCCGGGTCTCGATGCATGTCTCGAGATTTCTGCGTAGCTATCCGCCAATTCACCGTCGTCTCGTTGCGATGCCACCGTCGCAGCGCTCGCGGCGTTGCCCTATGAACGAAGGTGTGCCGACCGGAGAGGATGCGCTAGCCAGCCATCTCGGGCATGTGCATTCTGGTTGAAATGGGGTTTCTGAGATGAATTGCCGTTTCGATGCCAGGCCGAATCTTGAACCAAACTTCCAGGACGTCGGGGAGTTTGGGACTGAGATCCACAACCGAGATGCAGGGGTATCTCTGACGGAACGCCGCTTGGAGTTCCAGAACTTTGCCAAACGTAAACACCAATCTTTTTTTCGGCGGCGGCAGCGCATCCTCGATGAGCTGGAGAATGCGTTGTCTGGCATTGCCTTGCGCCGTCGGAGAATAAGATTGAGCATCCTGACATTGTGATTTGCTCGTCGAGGCTGCAAAGCCCCCCCACATCCAGGCAGCTCACGCTGGAATCTGCCCATTCTCATTTCTCTCCAGCGACGATAGGCTCTTGGGGTTCAAAATTTCTCTCACATCAGCCATCCACGTTTGACGCGAGACTCAAACTGCTCACGCTGCGCCCGAAAACCGCGGAAGTGTCCCGGAAGAACGGTTCGGCTGGTCCGACTTTCATCATGAGTGTTCGGGTGGGTTGGTGGGCACGATTCATCAGCTGCAGCCGACGGCCTCCATAGATGTTTCGTTACTTATCAGCCGTCCTCTCTTTTGCCAATCTCGGGGTATCATAACACGAATGGATTGCGCCAACTTCGCATCGCCGACGGGACCAAGAAACCCTGATTCTGACCCCCGCGCGACGCACCACTGGCAGCGCACGCGTCGACCTCATGTTGCTGCGCCGCCCATCAACGACGGCTGTTGCAGGTAGATGAAGCCAATTTGCATATTTGTCGTTCCTGCAGGGCGAGGTGCGATACGCCAGTGCTTCACCTTTGCTTCAAGCGGGTGGGGTGTCATGAACGACCACCAGCAAGTACTTGGCATCGGGGACGATGACGAGTTCCTGCTTTTTCGTCCGCAGCCGGAGCAGCTTCAATTCGTCCTGAAAAAGTCAGTTGTCGTCGATTTGCGAGCGGGAGAAAGGACATGTCTGTCCCGCGGCAGTTGGTCAAATTACCTCGGTGTCCAGCTCTTGTACCAAGCTCCCCGCCCTCCCGATGAAGTTCCACACCAGCGCAGCAAGCTCCTCGACGCCCTGATCCTGTCCCGAGGCGGCGCTGTTGACGCCGGCGTCGCCCGAGAACGAGCCCGTCGACTGCGCGGGCAGGGAAGAGTTCAGTGATTTTGTCTTGCGAATGGACGAGACCTGGCCGCTGGTCTTGAGAATCGCCCCCGACGCGCGATCCAGGATAATGGTCGCCTTGACGCCCGGCTTCTTGGAGAGACGGCCCAATGTCTCCTCCAGGGCAGCGTCGGGGCCAGTGCCCTGTGAACGGTGCTGTCAGACGAAGCTAGGGGCTAAGGAGTCGTACCATCTGGTTCTGGACAACTTACCGCGACTGTGTCTGACATGTGAGGCGCGTAGAGGAGGGCTGCCAGTTGTAGTCTCGGCCTGCCACCGAGAGTGTCCTTTGCGAATTCGGTGAGTTGAAGGTGCCCAGTCGCGATCGCATGAGCTCTGCGGGAGAGCACGAATGGCACCCAGCACAGCTAACCCTCAGGGTTAAAGCTCCCAACGGCGCGTTCGGCAGTGGTGGGGTTCCAGCAAGCCAAGCCGCGTCATTGGATTTTGCCGCGACTCACCGCCAAAATTTGCATTTTGAATTGACCCCTGTCCAGAGAACGTCAAGGTTCCCAGAGAGGAAGTGAGTGAGAGGTCTTGCTTGGTACCTCGAAAGCACCTGCAGGCTCTTCAGTCGCTCATGATATCAGGATGGGCTCCAGCAACAAGAAAAAGAAGGAAAAGAAGAAGGACTTCCAGGTAAACTTTCCCAAATCGCAGTCCGGAAACCCTCACTGACATCCGCCTCCAGAAAGCCAAATTGAAAGTGGGCAGAGCCAAGGCAAAGGCCGCCAACTTTACAGATACGAGCTTCAAGTCCAAGTGTAATTGTGCTCCGAGAGTGGCTCAGGCGGGTGCGATGCTAACGGGCCACAGCCATCTCCGTGAACCAGCAGACAGTCGCCGATGAGGATCTCGATGCCACCGAGCAGTTCAAGCAAAACCTGTCGCTCGCTGTCAACTCCAAATCCGACAACCAACGGCGCGATTCCCTCGCCTATCTCACCAACCAGATCTCGGCCAAGCCGCCCAACAATCCCGTGGGCACATCCGGCGTCCTGACCAAAGTTCTACCTCTGGTATCAGACAGCTCAGCAGCGGTGCGCACCCGGCTGATCGGCTTGTTCCGCGCCATGCCCCCGTCCGAAGTCCAGCCCAATGTCGAAAAGATCCTGATGTACGTCCGCGGTGCCATGGCACATCTGGCCAAGGACATTCGCAACGAGGCGGTCAATGTCCTCGAGTGGCTCGTCGAAGTCGCCGGCGACGAGGTCGTCTCCTGTCCAGGCGGATGGCTGAAGACGCTGAACAGCTTCAGCTCCATGCTGGGGTGGAACCCAAGCGTTGGCATTTCCATGAGCGTCAAAGGCTGGACGACTTCAATTCAGACCACCTTGGTGGTGTCCAAGAGGATCCCCGAGGCCCAAGCAAGGCACATCCAAGTTTTGTCTCAGTTCCTCGCTGTTGGCTTCCGAGCCGAGAAGCCGACGCCGTATACCCCACAAGCATATTGGGACAACATTTACCGTCTCCCGGCGACGCCCAGCCCCTTTGGATACCTCAATCTCTTCGGCACGCCGCGGGATGAGGACAGCGAGATGTATCCTGACAGGGCGTCTCGCATGCGGGTTTTCGACGCGAAATGGAGAGCAGCCATCACCTCAGGCATGGAGGACGCCAAGAAGGAAGGGGGCGTCGTTGGCAGGTCGGCTGCCACGTTGGACAAGGTCCTGAAGAGCAGTCTTGGAGATGGGCTTTCAGTCAATATCTGCGACTAGCCATAACTAGGGTAGTGGCGTTGGCGGTTTGGGGGTCTGGTTGGATTTAGGCGTTTGATGTGGCCAATGGTTTCGACATGACATATTCTCATTCTTCTCGGTCAAGCAACATAGGCTGTATGGTGGCAAGAGACAGTCGCATGGATCTTGATATCCCACTGCCTCTCTTCGCGCGGGTTTCAGTGGCGTCGTCTCAACCTTTTGGTAGCAGGTCTACCGCCGAAAGTATTCCCGCGTGCCCTCCATGATATCTGTTACGGGTGTTGACTTGCTGGAGCAGGTTCCCAAGCCTGCCCTTCTCAAAACCGGACGCATACATTCCCACGAAGTGGCGCTCGAGGGGTTGGTGGTAGATGCCTCAACTGTCCTCAACTGTCTAACTCTTGAAACTCAACGGCTGATGATGCTACTTCGTGGTAGATACCATCTTTGTTTGTTGCGTTTATGACGCGAGTTTGCGACTCTCCAGAAAGAAGATGCCTGGAAGCAATCAATGCCTCCCAGGGCTCACGGTCCTTCGCCGCATGTTCGATGCCATTTTCGAAGCTGAATATACCGCTCCTTCAATAACATAATATCCCTTGCCGCGTTAATGGCCATCTGCAGCCCGTGATATCTCCAGTGAGGGCATCCCAACCTCCCCACGGCTCCTACCACTCTGAGCTTTCGTTTTCCCACCCACGCCTCGGCGACATCATCGTTCCGGCGGAGAAGCGGGTGTGTGTGAGCTCGAGAAGCGGGTCAACAACTCGAATCGGGGCGCGCGGTTGGTCGCCCTGCCCTGACGACTAAATCGCTGAGAATTTATGAGGGGGTATAAGATCGCATCTTCCAGCTTGGAGTTTCGAATCTTCTTCCTCCCTCTTACGACCGACCACCAACCTTCACCTTCGGGAATTATCTCAAGGCAAGGTCTCTCAACACTTCCACAGCCTCGTCTTCTACGCCCACCAGCACTGCAAGTGTTGCCATCTCAGTCAACAAGAAACCTCATCACGGTATGTATGCTTTTCTGATTCCCTCCTCCCATCCTTCCAGCTGGATCTCATGTCCTCAGCGAGAGGAGAGGCATCTGCACCTTTGCACGCTCGTCCTTTCACTCCTCACAGCCGAAAGCTGGTGGCTGTGCTTTCCCTTTCCTTTGCTGCTGCCCTTCAGTTACGCACCTGCCCCGGACAAAGGCGCAAGGCGTTTGGCTCCTTCCCTCACCTCACCCCCCCTCCCACCATTTTTTCCACCCACGGAAATTCTTCAAATTCTTCAAATTTCCCACTCCTCTTCTTCACACTCTTTCCTCTCCTTCTTCCTCCACACGCCCACCCTCCCCCGATCCCCTCAAATCTTTGGAAGAGATCTTTCCATCACCGGATTTTGGGGCTTCTCAAGTGTGAGAGCTTCATTCCAGGTAATACCAGCCCAGCTTTCTTCCCATGCCACTTCCATCCGGGAGGCACTGCCACAGAGTTTTCATTTCCTCGCAGGACTTGAGCCCTCCGTCTTCTCAAGCCAACCCGCGAGCCGTTCTAACCGAATTTGCCAGACAGAACAACCCTCCAACGTCAAAGATGTCCGACAACTGGGGCGCCCCTGGTGGCGGCTACGATGCGGTCGACACCGATGCCGCCGCTCCTGTCACGCTGGATCCCGTCGTCCAGAACATCCCGCAGCCTGTTGAGGGTTGGACGAATCCCACCGCGTACGACTACACGGACAATGCGCCCGACACCTGGGAGGGCAACGCCGCCGTGTATGAGTTTGACGGCGACACCGGCGACCTCGGTCCTGAGCATCCCGACCTGGAGAGGCAGCTCTTCGGAGACCCCGCTGTCGTCTCCTCTGGCCATGGCATTGACTTCTCGGCGTAAGTCCCGTCCACTTCCACAAAGGAACTCACAACTAACATTGCCATCAGGATCGCGAAGATCGATGTGTTCCAGGAGGGACCTGTCCGCGTGATGCCCATCCAGAAATTCGAGGATGCTGGCCTTCACCCAGCGATGGCGAAGAACATCGCCCTGTGCAAGTACACGGTTCCCACCCCTATCCAGAAGTACTGTATTCCGGCCATCAAGGCTGGGCATGACTTGATCGCCATTGCGCAGACTGGTATGTGTACAGCCGTTCTGCCCCTTGCTCCCCACATGGCTAACCCGCCCAGGCTCCGGCAAGACTGCTGCATACATTGTCCCCATCCTTGACAAGTTGATGGGAAAGGCCAAAAAGCTGGCCGCTCCGCGCCCTGACCCGTCCACATACCGTCCGGGAATTGACCCTCCCATGCGCGCTGAGCCTCTGGTTCTCATTGTTTGTCCCAGCCGTGAGCTGGCCATTCAAATCTTCAACGAGGCGAGGAAGTTTTGCTACCGATCGATGCTGCGCCCTGGCATCGTTTACGGTGGCGCTCCCCCCGTGGAACAGATCGCTACCCTGCAGAAAGGCTGCGATATCCTCATCGGCACAGCTGGACGCCTGTGCGACTTCATGAAGAGGTCCGACGTGCTGACGCTGCGTCGTCTTCGCTACATGGTCTTTGACGAGGCCGATGAGTGGCTTTCTGATGACTGGGCGACTGAGTTTGCCCAAATCATGTCCGGCGGTGGTAAGCTTTGAAGCAATCCAAATGATGAATGATCTCTTGCTAACATGATCAACAGACCAGGAAGATGGCAAGATCCAGTACATGTTCTTTTCGGCCACCTTCCCCAAGAATCTCAGGGACGTGGCCAAGGAGCACCTGAAGACGTCTCACGTCCGCATCCGCGTCGGCCGCGCCGGTAGCTCGCATGGAAACATCAAGCAGAACATCGTCATGGTGGACCCCGCTCTGAAGAGAACTGCTCTCTTCGACCTGCTCATGTCGCTGCCGCCGACCAGAACAATCATCTTCGCGAACAGCAAGCGCGCTGTGGATGAGATTGACGACTTTCTGTTCAACAAGGGAGTTCCGTGCACCTCGCTCCACGGTGAGCGGACTCAGAAGGAGAGAGAGGCAGCGATGCGCGCCTTCCGTGCTGGAACCAGCCCCGTGATGATCTCAACGAATGTTGCTGGCCGTGGCATCGATGTTCGCAATGTCATGCACGTTGTCAACTACGACCTTCCCTCCATGGAGCATGGTGGAATTGAGGAGTACACTCATCGCATTGGTAAGTTTTTTCACAGGCTTGCTGCTCAATCCGGTTCTAACCCGCTCTCACAGGTCGTACCGGTCGCATTGGCCACCGTGGTCTCGCCACTTCGTTTTTCACGGAGCGTGACGAGGGCATGGCGAAGGTTCTTACCAGGACGCTGCAGGAGACGAACCAGGAAATTCCAGACTTCCTCGAGAGGTACAAGGTCGCCGATGGTCGCAAGCTCCAGTTTGAGGCCGACTCGGACTTCGAGGAGGACGAGGAGGAGTATGGTGCCACCGAGGAGGCCAACCCTGAGGAGGCCAACCCCGAGTACTAGGCCAGCACTGATGTCAGAAACAGTGGTCCCTGGCCATCACTCGGTGATTGCACATGGATCACTCTGACCATCTGAAGCAGCGCAGTGGGGATCGCGCAACCTTGGTGATGGGAGTCATGGAAACCGTGTTGCAAACCGTGTTGCCTAGGTACCCAATGGAGGAGGATTTTGTTCAAGGTCGGATAGATTACCTTTTCCGCATCTCGGGCTCAATCAAATGGGGAGGAACAGGTAGCAAGTAGCTCTGGCGAATACCCAGACGAAGAAAAAAATCAATGATTTGTGCCTTTTGTTTCTCAAGTGGTGACATGTTTTCTCGTGTGTGGTGTCATCAATGCTGTGAGCAAGTCTCGGGCACCACTTTTGGGGGCGGCTCGTAGGGCAGGCAGGGCAGACGTGTTGGGGCAGTGTTGGTGACCTGGACAGCACTGAAGCACAGAGTTGGCGGAGGTCCAATTTATCAGAGATGGTGAATGTGATAGCCTCACAGAGAAAGAGAAAATGTTCAAGGGTATATATTTAAATAGTTGCACCAGTCATCCATCTATAGCTGCTATTCGTTGCCGTGCGGGGGCGACGACGGGATCGGGTATGTATGTAAGTCTACATGGCATCTTGCATTCAAATCCTTGCCAAGCCCGAGAAAAAGGGGCGGAACAAACAATAAACAAACCAACCGCTTGCTTGTTTCTTGGCGTCCCCCCAGCCCCAGAATCTTACCAAAACGGCAGGCCTCCCAAAAGTGACCCCCCCTTCCTTTCTACTTCTTCATCGGCCCGCCCGCCGCCGGCCCGCCCAGCCGCCACGCCCGCAACGGGAGCCCCTGCAGGTGCAGCACCTTTGGCCTGATGTAGAGCACAAACGACACGACGCCAAACGCGACGCACATGACGTTGACGAGGTAGTAGCCGTCGCGCTCGACGTTGCAGGCGCCGCCAGCGGCGAGGCAGCGCTCCTTGTCGGGCTGGAGGGCGCAGCTGAAGGGCGCCATGGCGCCGGCCTTGCTGGGGGGCGGCGTGCACGTCGCCGAGGTGAAGGCGTCGACGAGGCGGAGGACGAAGAAGCGCGGGAAGGTGCCGCCTAGGTTGCAGACGCTGGAGGGAAGACGTTGTTAGTTGGAAAGGGCTGGGCAGACGGGATTGGTGGGGGGGGGCTTACGTGGCGAGGAGGGTCATGTAGGTGCCGCCGATGACGGGGTCGGCGATCTTTGCGTGGAAGGCGGAGACGGCGACGAACATGACGGTGTTGGTAAAGGTGGAGAAGACGTGCGAGCCGATGACGACGAGGAGGTACGAGGGGGTGACGCCGGCGGCGGGGAAGAGGGTGACGGTGGCCTGGGCGACGACGGCGGCGACGAGGCGGCCGGCGAAGCCCCAGCACCAGAGGCGCATGGGGGTGAACTCTTGCGACCACTTGCCCGCGTAGTAGCCGAGGCCGATCTCAAAGGGGAAGTCGATGAGGACGGTGAGGGCCATGTTGTCGGTGCCGAAGCCCTTGTCGAGCAGCTTGAGGTTGGTGACGCCGTCGTTGGCCTGGAAGCCAATCTTGGCGATGAGGTGCACCAGGATGATGGTCTGGACGTTGCGCAGGCGCAGCACGCCCCACATGATCTTGTAGACGTCCCAGACGCCGTCCTCGTTGCGCGTGCGGTCCTCGCGCTTGAGCAGGCCGAGGCCGAGCGTCACGGCGATGTAGGCCCAGCCCCAGAAGGTGAGGTAGCCGCCGAGGCTCATGAGGCCGTAGTCGAGGGGCTCGGTGCGGAACCAGCGGTTGGCAAAGTCTTTGGAGTAGAAGGCAAGGAAGACGGTGTACGAGAGGAACTGGCCGGCCGTGAGGCCGACGGTCTGCGCGGTGGAGGCGTACGAGATGTTGCCGGGGCTGATGAGGGTCAGGGCCCAGCCATCGACGGCGATGTCTTGGGTGGCGCACATGAGCACGAGGAAGAACCACCAGCCGGTGAAGTTCCAGATGGTGGGGCCGTCGGGCTTGCCGGTGGCGGCCATCATGCCCTCGATGTGGGAGCCGAGGAAGAGCATGCCGATGCCTGAGAGGAGCTGGATGGGCAAGATCCAGCTCTTGCGGCGGCCGACCTTGGGCGACCACACGGCGTCGACGATGGGGCTCCAGAGGAGTTTGAGCGAGTAGGGGTACGAGGCGAGACTGAAGATGCCAATCTCGCTGTACGTCATGTGGTTCTTGAGCAGGAAGGGGACGGAGCCCGTGGCGAGACCGAGCGGCACGCCCTGCAGGAAGTAGAGGAGGACAAGGAGACCAAAATTGCGCTGGTCTTGGACGGGCAGGTCGAAGAAGCCATGGTTGTTGGCCTCCTCGAAGCCGTCCTTGTCCAGGCCGCCCTGCTTGAGGTGGGGGTCGTCGTCGAGCGTGAACGTGTCACGGGCCATGAGGTTGGCGGTGACGGCCTCTGAGGATGTATCGACGCGGCGTCTAGACACCTCGATGTTCCCGTTCATGTTGTTGGCGGCGCCGGTTCCGTTGGCGACGTGGCCAGATGTTTTCCTCCCGTTCTCGCTCGCAGGAGCACCGGTGGTCGCGGGCGATTTGGTGCGACGCGATCTGGTACCCATCGGGACTTGCCGCTCGTCAGGGGTCGGCTGCGGTCGGTGGGGGATAGGGGTATCGGGCCTCGGTGGCAGGGGGGGGATCGGGGGCGCGGGTCGCGTCGGGGTTCGACTCGGGTTCGGCGCCGGAGTGGGACTCGGCGTGGCGGGGAATGGCTCGGGCAGGCTTTCGTGTTTTAGTTCTGCAGCAGCTTCGAGTATATCTGGAGCAGAGTGTGCAGTCGGGGTTCGTCTGGTGATAGAGAGGGTGTCTGGGGCACAAGTCGTCGGGATGCCAATGTGAAAGCTGGTGGAAAGGCTATTGGGTCAACGAAAGACGAGAAAAAGCGGATGACCTGGCTCTGGGCAGATGATCAATGTTCAAGGAGGGACAAGAAGGTGTGGCCTCTTCAACGGCAAGGGCCAGCGATGGGGCAAACAGCAGAAAATGATGTTGTCGGGACTCGGGACAAGTGTCGGGCGAAATTCAATGTGTTCGCAAAACGGCCAAAAGTCACACGGGCCTGACACATCCACTCCCAGTGCTGTGGTGCTGCGGCTCCCCTGGAATCTGGGGACGAGGACGCGCTGGGGTTGGCTGGATCGAGCGACAGGGCACAAGCAGGGGCAACGTGATACCGTGGCCTTTTGCATGGAGTATCTTGTCCCAGTGGCGACATGATGGACAATGGGTGAATGGCAATGGGAATGGAGCCAAAAAAAAGAGCTTGCAATTCTTGCTGACTACGGCCATCGACTGCTGACAGACTAAGTAACTGTGATTTAACATCAGGTCTGCATCGCCAGATGTCGGTACTGGATCCCGTGGACGGGCGGCATGGAAATATTCCATGAGATAGGGAGCAAAAGACGGTCCAGCCCAGCCCTGGGTTATTTGTTAGCTGAAGACCTCTCGCCAAAATGATTAGTGCTGGGTGGGCAAATTTATAGGTGTCCAGCTCTATCTTCAGGGCGTCTGGCCAGTCCCTCCAGTGACTCGCACTAACACAGACACCAGGGCTGGAGTGCGGGCTGCTGCGTCTGTTCGCGCGGCAGGCATTGGGAGTGGAAGCTCCAGGTGGGCCAGCCCTGTCCTTGGCAGCGTGCAGGGAAGCTTTCCAGAACCCCGATGCAGCCGAGGGCAGGGATCCCCTCCATCCAAATGTTGACATTCAGGTCGAGATCGCAATGTAAACAAAACCTTGATTCAACCTCATTGACGTCGAAACACGAAACCGCGCGAACCATCTCTGTGCCATAAAGATCCACACAATTCTTTTTCCCGGCATACACCTCGCAAGCCAACGACCAAGCGCCACCCTCAACCTTTACGCGTTTCCACGCGTCTCACCAGGCAAGCCGAAATGGAGTCCACTCCCCTCGACGACGAGATCGAGCGCCTCCAAGCACGAGGTACCTCCCCCTAACCCCAGCTTACTCCACGGACTCAGCTAACCCCCGGATTGCAGCGGACGCCCTCAAATCCCTCCTCCGCATCCAAACCTCGACCATCCTCGCCGCCCCTTCCACCCGCGCCCTCCTTACGACAACAGCGCGCCCGAACAAAGCCCTCCTCGACCGCACCGAGGCTCAGCTCGCCCACAATCAGCAGAGCCTATATCGCGCCTGCGCTTCCATCACCACCTTTCGCGCGCGCGACCCCGACCCCAACGCCGTCGATGCCGGCGCCATCCTCGGCCTTCGCGTCGAGGTCGTCAGCCGCGCCAAGTTCCTGCGCCCATACTACGTTCTCCTCAACCGTCCGTACGGCGGCGGGAGCAGGCACCTGCGCGTGCATCGGCACACGGTCCCGCCGTGCATTCCTCTGGCGGGGCTGGCGGCGCGGTATCTAGCACCGCCGCCGTCGAACGGGGATCAGAAGGAGGGCGGGCAGGACCTGGCAAAGTTTGCGAGGGCGTTGAGGAGGGAGTTGGTGCGGTACCATCACCGGCTGGGGGTGGTGGCGGACTTGAGGAAGGCGGCGGGGCTCGGGGGGAAGAAGGCTACAGGTGACGGGGAGGAGGATGGGGAGGGGGGTGATGGGAGGCTGGTCGACATCTCGGCGGCGGATGCCGAGGCGAAGCAGATCAGCATCCAGTGGGCAGATGGGAGGACGGGAAGGTTGGTGATGGGGGACGATGGGGAGATTGTCAAGGTCGTGGCGGTTGGGGACCAGGGCAGGGATCGCGAGGCTGTGCGGCAGCTGTTCGGGGACGCGAAGACGGTCGGGGAGGTAGCGAAGAGACTGGCCGAACCTTGAGCGGGACGCCGTCGTTTCGACCCCTCATTATTCTCGCCTACGACGCAGCGGGTTGTTGGTTCAGTGTCGAATTCCCCGCCGCTTTCTATACAGCATCAAATTTCCGGCGCACATGGGACCTGGGAGGGGCGCCGAGACCGTTCAAATGGGTGCCCGCGGTGGTATCAGCCTTAAGGGAAGCTCGCTCTCTTCTTCCGCCGGAAAACACCATCCAGCTCGGACCACGTTCCCTTGGGACGTGCAGACAGAAACGGCGAGCACCGCCACGTCCTCGGTCTGAGCAGCATACCCTCTTCAATTGGCTGGCTTGGCACTGGGAGGAGAAACAAGCGGCGCCTCCAGACGGCAGAAGGAAGCACTCCACGAGGTCATCTGACAGAGGCAGAGGCCGGCATATTTTCTGGCAGAGTTCACACTACCACCATGAAAAGATATGCCAACTTCTCCTCTCCTCCAAGATGGAGCATTAACCGTCAACGATGTCGTCATTCCGCATCTTCTCAGCGGCAGATAGCAACGAAGAAAGCACCGAGTCGACTCAAGACCCAGTATCATCGCCGCCAACACGAGAATCCTGAACAGGAGACAGCGGAGAGAAAACAAGGCCTATGGTCGCACCACAACGTCACATCAACCTGAACGACTTCGGCACACGCCCGAGCACCGACCCAACGACTCTCCCGTCGGCCCGCGGAGACTCGACCGCACTCGTGTCGCGCAGAGGAAGAAATCCGGCCACAAAAATGACCGGGACACCGCAACGGTCGATCTGCGGTGCCATCATCCACGCACCGCCGCCGCCGCCCGGTAATTGCAAAGTCTGTCGGGTCTGCTGGCAGAAAGGAGAGAGAAGCCCAGAAACATTCTCACCGGCGGCACGCACCCAGCCATCGCTAGAATCACACCCTCCCTCCTTCAACAGGAAAGAAAGAAATACCACCACCACCGCCCGTGGTTAATATCCAAAATCATGCCAGCCTTCTCCCCCTCCTCGCAGCCGGGACGAATCAGCGACGCGTCTCTCTCTTGGCGGGTGATGATGGACCCGGAGTCCACCAATCGGCTGCGGGGACTTATAGTGCCCTCTGCCGTTGGTACCTGAGTCTGACAGGGCGACGACTACACACCTACTATATATCCCATCGTGACAACACCAGAAAAACTATAACCTGCATTCGCGGGGGCGGCTTGGGGACGCCGGTCGGTCCGGGTAAATATCCTCTTCGACGCGAGCCTGACGAATGGCAACGCACAGTCGCATATGACGATGGCGTGGAAGCATGCACCCAGCATGCCTGCTCTCGAGGGAAGTGGAGGTTACTGTGCCTACCCGCGCCGCCCCGACGGGCGGTTGCAAAGGTTTTGTGTGTGCGGTGTGCAGAAACGAGATGAGGACGAGCAGGTGGGATATAGGACCTGCGTCTGGCCTGACACGTACAGTAGTGTCGAGGCCCGTTTCTTTTCCATGCGTGTGTGTGATATTGCTGCGGGTTGGCGGGCATGACGGTGGCGAGGTGCAACTCAGTGGCAGACACCCCAAGCAGACACCAGGGGCGGTGTGTTTATATATATGAATGCTTATTTCGTTTGTGTGCTTACTCCTGAAAATGGACGTGGGTTTTGATGGTTGGACTTTTCTTGGGTTCCATGGTCCGAAGAGGCGTTGCTGGTGTGGGCGAAGAGACTGAACAAAACAGGGAGGTGATATTGGTGCTCGGACTTGCCCTCGTCGCCCAGGCTTGCTTTGCCAGCGATTATAACCGTCATTGCGGTTGATCTTGGTGTTGTTCTCCAGGAGGTGGCAACTGAGAGAGGGGAGAGGGGGGTTGGCACGGGAGTCGTCATGTTCCAGAGGTGTTGCAAAACCCAGAGTTGGTTGATGGTTTCGACAAGTTGTAAACATCAGAGACCATTGCATATTCACCACAAGAGCATCACGTAGGCAGAACGTTCAAAAAGAAACATATATTATTGACTCCGTATTACCAATACCACACACAACACACGCAACTCTCCATCCTCCCCGCCCCGAGGGACAGTGAAAAAAAGTGACCCATCCCCCGAGGCTCCAACCTTTCTCTAGAGACACGCTGTTGGGGAAGACGTGGAGGAAATCCCCCGTTCCCGGAAGAGAGAGAATCGAGACCATGCTAGAGGAAAGCAAAAAAGAAACAAGAGAGAGTAACAAAGAAACGAGATCGGGGGAGGAAAACAAGGTGTCAACAACCCTCTTCTATATGTAGGTAGGCAAAATTCGATCTCGTCCCCTTCCCTCTCTCTCGTCCCCTCCAGCTTCCTCCTTCTCTCAACGGTGCAAGGGGGAAAGGGGGGGTAGAATAATGATGTCCGGCCGTGAGAAAACAAGCGACGACGCAACATGATACGCACACAACAAAGCGCGAGCCTCCCTCCTCCTCCTTCCCTTCCCGTCCTCCCTCATCCACCTTTTAGACCGAACAGACTTAGAGGAGCACGGCAGCGACGGCGATGGCAGCCAGAGCACCACCGGCGCGCTGGACGTGGGCGGCACCGGCCGTGACGACGGCGGGCTTGGTGACGCTGGGCTTGGGCGGGAGGCCGGTGGAGGCGAGCGACTTGGCGGTGGTGACGGGGGGCTTGGGGGGAGGGGGAGGGGGAGCGGCGGTGACCGGGGGCGGGAGGGTCTTGGGCTTGTCGGTGGCGGTCGGCGGGGGCGGGGGCGGGGACGGCTTGGTGGGCGAGGGGTGGGGAGGGTACGGCTTGGCCGACGACGACGAGGTCTCGACGGGGCAGATGGTGGTGCTGACGGGCACGATGACGGTGGTCACGCGGGTGCTGGTCGCAGGGCACGCCGGCTTCTCCGGGGGGCAGCTGATGATGGTCTTGACGGTGGTCGAGTAGACGGTGCTGGTGGTCCACTTGCCGGGGCCGTCGCCAAAGTGCTTGGAGGGGTGGGGAGGGCCGCCGGGACCAAGAGGTCCACCGGGGCCGCCGGGTCCACCGGGAACGAGAGGTCCGCCGGGAGCAAGAGGTCCACCGGGAATGAGAGGGCCGCCGGGTCCCTTCTTGGGGAGGCCATCAACGTCAAACTCGACTTCCTCGGCGACGGCGAAGGCGGCCAGGCCCATAAGGGAGAGAAGAGTGAGCTTCATGGTGAATATTATGTGTCGAGGTTTCTCGTGGTGGGTATCTTTTGAAAATGTGTTGAGTGTTGTGCAACGAGTCCTTCTTTCCTGGGCAGCGAGTGACAAAAGCGAGTGGATGGTATCGAAGAGACACTGAAGAGAGAAAGGAAGCAGAACACGAAGGGGAGGGCACCGTGTGGCCTTATATGCCGTTTGGCCACCAACCCAGATGCGAGGGGGGAGGGTGTATGGCAATACCAACAACTCCGGCTCTTGGGGAATTCACCATCTTGCCCAGCATCCAGCCTGAAGCTGGCTGCTGTGTCCCAGATGGACAGGGGAGGGGGGTGGATGAACAGGCACGGTCTCTGCGCCGTCGGCATACCGCGACCGAAGGATGACGAGAATAGAGGAGTCCCAAGAATAAAGTCATTGGGCAACGGGAGGCGAAGATCTGGGCAGGCTTTGCGGCTAAAGGCAGCGAGGTGTGTAAGTGGTGAGGAGGTGTGCCGTGCAATCAGCATCCCTTAACCTGGAGATTATAGGCCGGACAGTCGCCGGGCGGCCAGTCTCTGGGAGCAAGCGCGCCACGACGGGTGCATGGCAAGCGAAAGAGGCACTCGGAAAGAAGGGTCTCTCTCGCCGTGACACTGCCCCGGGGTGTTTCTCTCGCAATCCGGCGTGACCGCTGCTGAGTTAAGCTTTTCGGGCGATCACCGTCCTGTCCTGCGCGCCTCTGGCGTCGAGTCCTGAGAGACAAGTGGTGTAGCCCACCAGCCCACCCGTAACCCGTTCCCCCAATGTCACCATGCAATCGGTTCCTGCATTGGCTTCATCGGCCAACAGTGGAGGGCGTGGAGGGTAGGATTGGCTATTCGCCTGATGGTCGCACCCGTTACCACACACGCACTTGCGCTTTTCGTTGGCAGCACATCGTCTTTGAGATCCCCTCGTTGCAAGTTTCGTCGTTGCCACACGACTGACGCAGTGACGCGGCAGTTGAAAGAAAAACGAGGTGAGCGAGTCGGTCGAGGCCGACGATCATCATGCCTCCGCTCCAAGAAACCCGGCGGAGTGTGCTGCTCCTATACCCTCTCTGTCTGACAATAAGAGAGAAAGAAAAAACATGCAAAGTAGGCCACTCAGCCGGATATGTTCAATGCCGCAAGGCTGCTGGACAACACTCGCCGGGTGTCCGCTGTCCGCTGGGACTCGCGATGCCGAGTGCGCAACAAAGTCTGGGGTTCCCGCCCATGGCCAGTATAGCCATCTGGACCCTGTTACCAGCTCCGCGGACCTCTCACCCGACGACGGGATTGTAGCGACCAATTGCGTCAGAGAAGACCAATTTCCCTTGGAAGGCTGCAAGGAAACGCCGAGTGCAGTGAGCAGCCTGATTTGAAAGCCCCACGACGCAATATTCATGTAATGAGCGTCAGCAATGTTCTGGCCAAGAGGGGTAGATTGGTCTGTCGACTCTGTCTGCAACGTAGTCGTCCGATGGTAAGTGCCGAGCGTTAGGCTCCGAATGGGGGCTGGAGGACGAGGATGGACCGATCCGAGGTATGGTGTTTTTCTTCCCGGGTGTCGACCGTTGCTGTTGCTGCGGACTTGAGGGTCATCATGCAAGGCAGTCGGCGCAAGCAGTCATGCAAAGATACGCCCGACTTGCAGATACGCTCGTCTCAAGAGCACGTAGCCGTCGTATGGCTGGGCATGTGCAACCTGGTTGCGGTGCAGTCGGTCGTGGTCCTCGTGGATGGGGTGCCGAGGGATTGTTGGTAGGAGAAAAGGTCGAGGGTCAAGGTTGTTGCGAGGTGTGGTGATGGAACCAGGAGGCGTATGACCTGACAAGAAATGTCCTGTCCCCTCCGGTTGACTCCCTTCACTTCGTGTCCTCGAGTCTGGACTCAGGAGTCAGGACTCGGGACCCATGCTTCTGGACAGATATAAAAAGATCGACAGCCCTGGCCCGATCTCCAAGGACCAAAAGATGTGGCCTTTTGTTTCCCGTTCGCGGGATCTCGCATCGCGCCATTGATTCGAGAGCTGGTCAGCCCGTCGATGAAGGAGGGCTGAAGGAGAGAAAGTGAGGCCGAATGCTCGATGCTGACACCCAAAACGCCAAGGACCGCCGTTTGCGCGCAGCGGCAGCGGCCTGGCTGTGGCTGTGTGGCTGACATGTGCCCCGCTACGGCCCCGGATTGGCGGGGTCGGTGTGGCTCAGGAGCACGGTGGCCCCAAGCTCAGGTACCGAGCTGTGCAGGTGCCGCCTTCTCCTTACCCTTGCGTAGCAGGTGTGGCGGCATGCCGCGCTGCGCTGCGCTTTACGCCGAAGTGTCAAGCTGTCCAGTGTCCACTGTCAACACGTTGTCGACAACGTCCGCGTCTGCGACTCTGCATTGCTATAACGTTGCCACTTTGGAACCTCGGAGCACCGGCTGCTCTCCTCCTTTTCTGTTTCTGCAGCCCGTCGGCACGCTTTCTTCGGTCGTTGCTCGAATTCCATTTCCATCTCCATTTCAATCTATCCACTCTCTAAAAACGTGCGGGCCGTGTCGACCAAGAGACTTTTCTTCCAGCTTCAGTTTGCTCGGCAGCTCGGCTTCAACACCATCCAAATCTTTTCCCCCATCTCCCCCCATCCCGTGCGAGGGGTCCCCCCAATCAAGACAGGGATGGCAGCCCCAGTTGACGCGGCCACCCGCAAACGGGTCTTGAGGGTCATTTTCGTTTCTCTGCTGTTGGACTTGGTATGGGACCCTTAATCTATCCTTCCTCTCCAGATCAAGGACAAGCTGACTCTGCCGTGCCTATCCTAGATCTCGTTCACCTTCATCCTCCCGCTGTTCCCGAACCTCCTCGAGTTCTACCGCAGTGTCGAGGCCCCGCTCGACGCCTCCTCCCCTCACTCCAAGACGTTGCTCTCCAGCATTCTCGGCTACCTCAACGCCTACAAGGCCGCTTTTGCCCGCCCCATCGACTCTCGATATGACATCGTCCTGCTCGGTGGCGCCCTGGGCAGCCTCTTCTCGTGGGTCCCCCCGATTGCATACATATTGTACATGCCAAGTTCTAACTCTGGTTCTCCTTCAGCCTCCTCCAAGCCGTCGCCTCGCCCATCATCGGCCGCCTCTCGGACAAGTATGGCCGCCGCACAGCCCTTCTCACCAGCATGGCTGGAAACATCCTCTCGGTGCTCCTCTGGGTGATGGCCGTCGACTTCCGCACCTTCTTGGCCTCGCGTGTCGTGGGAGGCCTGTCCGAAGGCAACGTGCAGCTTGCTACGGCCATTGCCACCGACATCTCAGACCACAGCTCGCGCGGGGCGACCATGGCGTTGATTGGGGCTTGCTTCTCGATCGCCTTCACATTCGGGCCAGCGCTGGGCGCCTGGCTCAGCACCATCAGCTCTGTCGCCGCCAACCCCTTCGCCACGGCCGCCGGCGTGTCGCTCTTCCTCATCTTGACCGAGACGGTGTATCTGTACTTCTACCTGCCTGAGACGCTGCCGGCGCTGACCCGGAAGGAGAACGGCGCCGCCAACGGCACAAGCAATGGCACGGCCAACGGCAAAGCCCACCCCGATACGGCCCCGGCGCCCGTGCAGAGGACCAACTCGCACTTCTTGCTCAACCTCGTCCACATGACGTTCCTGCTCTTCTTCTCGGGCATGGAGTTTTCGCTTCCCTTCATGACGTATGACCTGTTCGGCTACAGCTCGAGCAAGAATGGTCGCCTGCTGGGCTATGTCGGCCTTGTTGCTTCGCTCTTGCAGGGCGGTGTGACGCGCCGACTGCCGCCCCTGCTGTCTGTCCGGATCGGTGTGGTGTCCTGTCTCGTTGCCTTTGTACTCCTGGGACGCACCAACACCGTGGGGGCTCTCTATGCTGCCGCCACGTGCTTGGCTGCGACATCGGCGACTGTGGTCACGGGGCTGAATGCCCTGAGCAGCTTTGAGGCCAACGAGGGCGAGCGGGGCGGGAAGCTCGGGAACCTGAGAAGCTGGGGCCAGCTCGGAAGAGGACTGGGCCCGGTACTCTTTACCAGTGTGTACTGGTGGGCGGGCCGCGAGGTCGCTTATGGGATGGGAGCCACGGGCATCGCTGCCGTGAGCCTGCTTGCCCTCTTTGGGCTCAAGTCACCGCCGGGGTCGGTGAGGGTGAAGGTCAAGGCCGAGAAGAAGGAGCTGTGATTTGAGGTCATCTCGGGATGTTTGTATGATGGCAATGAAACCATGAAGGTGTGTGTGGTTGTATCTAGGCTGGTGCGGACGCCACCTTGTATATTTCTGGTGGCTGTAAGTAGTTTATTTCAAATTGTATCTGTTTTTGGACACAAGCCCTGCAGCTTTTTCTGCCATTTGGTGGTGATGGGGTTTGTATGTCGAGGGTGCACAAACACAGACTTGTATGATAGGGGCAAAGTCAACAATGGAAGACAAAAGATCCCGTCACGGGATTTGTGTCACAGTACCAGAGACCATTACCTCAACAGCGTTGGTCTCCGGTATCCTTATCTGAGCTCTGTCAGGACTCTAGCCATTTTCCGGTGCTATAACTCCACCATGGATGCCCTTATCTTTTACATCATCCTGTGGAAAAAAGATATCGGATGTCGTCGACGTCAACTCGGTGTGGGGGCCGATCCCGGACGGCTGGCCCGGAGTGGGGCGGCCCAACGTTGGGGTCTTGGGACGCTGGTTGTGGATTGGTGTCATGCATGATTCTCTCCTCTGAACCGGTTTCTCTGACACCAGTCTCCGCAAGTCTATCTGCATCGTTGGGAGCATGCCGATACTGGCACTTGCAGACCGCCCCAAACACGATAACATCGCCGGAGTCAAGAGCCGGGCGCGGGCTGGTCGCCGTGGCTGATAAGGACAGACGAGGCAATTGCAAAGACGAGGCTGGGTTGACGGTATAAGAAAGCCGGTGTTTCGTCTTGTTGGTTGAGATGGAGGGCAGCACAGTCAACCAACTCAGTTTGTCAACATTGTCAACATGGTGCGCTTCACAAGAACCTTTCCTGCTCTCCAGGCCCTGGCCTTGCTCTCGGCCTCGGCAACGCCGGCCTCGGCCCTCGACGGCTTCTTTGACTCCCGCGAGGCTACCATCGACAGCGTGCACAATGCCCTCTTCACCGGTTTGGCCTCGTGCAGGACCGTCGTTTCGTCCTTTATCGCCCGCATCGAGGCGTACAACCCCACCGTCAATGCCATCATCGCCCTGAACCCCCGGGCCCTCGACATCGCCGACGAGATCGATGCCCAGATCGCATCGGGCAACTCGACCGGCGCCCTGCTCTGCGTCCCCGTTCTGCTCAAGGACAACTATGACGCCGTCGGCATGAACACCACCGGCGCCTCGCGCGCCCTTGTCAATAACAGGCCCATCGCCGACGCTCCCACCGTCAAGGCCCTCAAGGACGCCGGCGCCATCATCCTTGGCAAGGCCAACCTCCACGAGCTGGCTCTCGAGGGCATCTCCGTCTCCTCCCTCGGTGGGCAGACTGTCAACCCGTACGACTTGACCCGCACCCCCGGAGGCAGCTCGGGCGGCTCGGGGGCAGCCATCGGAGCGAACTTCGCCATCCTCGCCACCGGCACCGACACGGTGAACTCTCTTCGCAGTCCCGCCAGCGCCAACGCCCTCTTCAGCTTCCGCCCCACGCGCGGCCTCATCTCGCGCGCCGGCGTCATCCCCATCTCCTACACCCAAGACACCCTAGGCGCCATGGCGCGCAACCTCAAGGACCTCACCGTCGCCCTCACCGTCATGTCCAGCGTCGGCTACGACCCCAAGGACAACGACACCGCCGCCATCCCCCCTTCAGCCCGCGGCCGCGACTACTCCTCGGACCTCTTCTCGGCCCCCCCGAGCCTCCGCGGCCTCCGCCTCGGCCTCCTCGACGGCTTCTGGAACCACACCGCCTCCCCCGAGACCACCCCCGTCAACGACGTCATGTCCGCCATGCTCACCGAGCTCCGCGCCGCCGGCGCCGTCCTCGTCAACGTCACCGACGCGCGCTACGACGCGCCCGCCATCGCCGCGGCGCTCGACGTCCAGCGCTTCGAGTACCGCGAGCTGGCCGACGCGTACCTCGCCTCGACGCCGGGGTCGCCGCGCCCGCAGACGCTCGCGGAGCTGTACGCCCCCGGCGGCGAGGACTTTGTCGTGCTGCCGTCGGGGTACGAGTACGTGACGACGTCGCTGGCGTCGTCGACGGGCAACAGCACGTACTTTACGCGGCAGCGGGGGATCCAGCAGCTGCGGCAGGCGCTGGAGGCGACGTTTGCGGAGAATGAGCTGGACGCGATAATCTACCCCGAGCAGAAGAACCTGGTGGTCAAGATCGGGTCGCCGTCGCAGGCGGGGAGGAACGGGATCCTGGCGGCGCTGACGGGGGTGCCGGTCGTGGTGGTGCCGGCGGGGTTCTCGGGGCCGAGCGGGGAGGCGCCGGTGGGCGTGCCGGTTGGCATGGAGATTCTGGGGCGGCCGTGGAGCGAGGGGAAGCTGCTGGGGATCGCGCGGCGGGTGGCGGAGCTGGTGCCGGGGAGGCGGATGCCGCCGTTTGCGGATGGGTTCGTGGAGGCGAAGAAGTATGAGAGCGTGCCGGTGATTAAGCCGGATACGAGCCGTATTCCCGCGGCGTATCCGCTGGGGGTGCTGTGAGGAGAGGTGCGCTGGCGCGGAGGTTGATGATTACCTATGAATAAATGAAGGCGATGATCAGTACATGTTTGTGTTGCGGTTCCAATGGCAATGCTTTTCACATTTCGGCAGCTTCAGGCATGTTATGTTGACTCTTCTCGAGAGGCAAGAGATGCCTGTCTCATCCCACAATGCTCTGTACATTAGCGGTTATGGCGTTCATCTGGGCAAGGAAGCTAAAAAATGTTGTTGCAAAGATGAAAAGTTTTTGAAATCCAGTCCAGAGGGGGGGTTTATAGGTGGGGCCTTTTGGAGAGGACGGGGGTGCCTTCCAAGTGAAGTGTCTGGGTAGTAGTGGTGCCTGCCAAGTGTCTGTGACAGCAGGGCGTTCTCCGAATGTGCAATGGAGCGAATTCGATATCTCAGGGAAAGAACGAGGAGTTCAAGGAGTTGGAGTTGAGCATCAAACAGGCCATGGCGAAGAAGCTGCCATGAACCGTGCTCGCCGTGGTCCCGCCCAGGTCCGAGGCCAAGCCTTTTAGCGATCAGTGGGGGGCTCGGGAGTCGGGTTTAGCGGAGGTCCGGACCTGAAACGAACCTGGTCATTGGCTCGGTCGTTGACTTGGCGCTCTCCAGAGTCCACAGTCCCACAGCGAGAAACCTGGGGCGTGGAGAAGAGGAGCCGGTGATCCACCTCCACACTGTTGTTTACCATCAGCCCTGTGGAAATCTTCACCACCTCATCCATCGTCATGCTGTTAAATGTCGAGGTTGACGATGGAATGGCAGCGACGACACAATTTCATTGTCCATGACGGCTGCCATTCGAACCCAATTGTTCGGGCTCCCGCATTCTTTACGGATACCCAGCCAGGGATCAAAAGAGGCGCGCACCCATGTCACCTGCGACCAACCTCACCGCCAAACCAACCAGCAACCTACATGATGCGCCGCTTTCAAGCCTCAGAAGCTCGTTTGATTGCCCTCTGCCCACGCACCCACGGGCAAGGCTCGTGGCATCTGGCACTGAAGTCTAACGGACGCCCCCGCGACACGAGGGCCGAGTGAAGGAAGCGTTTGGGGGGCTTCCCCCGCGAGAGCGCAAGCCCATTCCCAGAATCCCAGTTTCCTCACCCTTCTCAGCCGCACCACGCCATGCTGGCCGCATTCCGTACCCCCCCTAATGCAGGCCAAGAAGTCTGTTCTCGTCGCGGGCTCGCGGGATGCACGCCGCCGTCCACAGTACACAGTGACAGTAAGACGGGCGACGGGGATGTGATGCAGTGACCGGCTTTATCACCTCCCGATCCCCCCCCATCCCCAGGCAGGCTTCTCGTTCCCATTCTCTGTGTTTTGTTTGACGGCGGGACGCAATTGTAGAGGAGGAAAACATCACCGGCCTTTCCCCCGCACTCGCGTGGAGGTTTGTGTGTGTACAAGTGAGTGAGTGAGTGAGGGTTTGCAACCCGCATTTCCCCAATGCTCATCCCCATCCTCTCATCGCGCCGTGCGCGACCACTGGATGTGCGAAGCCCCCGTGGCGGCGGCGGGAAGTCGATCGGCGGTTCAATATCTTCGCCATCCCCCAATCTTCCCTCACACCCCACCCCCGGCTCTCCGGGCTCACCAGGCGACTCCAAGTCCCTGCCAGACGTCCCCGACTCGTCGTCCGCCGGCTCCGGGTCCAGTTCCGGGTCCGGGTCCGGGTCTGGCTCGTCCTCCGGTGGCGGTGGTAACGGTACCGGCACTACCGGCACCCCCAACTCCACCATCAAACCACCACCAGCAAGCACTTCCTCCTCCTCCACCTCCAACACCAAATCCGGCAGCACCCCCATCATCTTCGTCAACGGCGCGCCCGTCCCCCTCCTCGCCATCGTCCTCCCCGTCGTATTCCTCTTCCTCGCCCTATTCCTCGGGTCCCTCGCCTACTTCTACCGCAAAGGTACCCCCCTTTCCCCTTCCCCGCCTCAAGACATCCCAGACTGACCCCCTCCCAGCCCGGAAATCCGGCACCCCCCCTCGCCACTCCCGAATATTCCTCCGCGCCCTTTTGATTGCCACCTTCCTGTGGATCCCCGTCCTCCTCGTAAAACTCGCCCTCGCCGCCCACCGAAAACGCAAGCGCCGCGGCACCCTCATCGTGGCCGGCGACGCCAACGCCGCATACAGCAAGCTCGACGACGCCCCGCCGATGGCGCGGACCCCGAGCCCCGCCGACGCCGAGTTCCTCGGCCTGTACGGCCGATATGCTCCTCAACCTCCGGTGGGGATTGTGGTGCTGAGGCCGGGGCGGTACGAACCGTTTGCGGCGCCGCCGCCTTATGAGGCCCCGAGGAGGGGGGAGGCGGCACGGGGGGCGGGGGATGATGAAATTACTCCGGTGCCGGGGACGGCGACCGTGGGGAGGCCAGTGACGGCTCCGGCTGGTGTGGAGGTACGTCCATTTGCGGGACCGGGGAGGGTGAGGTGAAGTTGAAGCCGGGGGGGTTAAGGAGAAAGCGAGCAAGCGCTTCTGTCCGTCTTTGCTTTGTTTTGTATCTTTGGGATCGAAATTTGCCCTGGTGTTTGCGTTCGGTGCATTGGCATTGCAGTTTGAGAAGGGTTCGGGGAGAAGAGACGAGACCATGACGAATATACACAAGACCCCAACAGCTTCAAGTACATCAACCATTCTTCACCGCCATCCTTGCACATACGACCACAGGCACTGGAAAATTCGGGATCCCGTCCGCTCTCCCATAGACAAGCCAGCGACCGCCAGACTAGTAGTTGGGTCGGTGACGACCAGCGAATCCCTGGTGTTGTATGTTTATTTTGCCCCTTTTTGCTTACATGACCCTTTTATCCGGACTGGATGGACTCGCAAGAGACAACCACGCAGACAACCGCCCCCCTCCAACTCACCGCAGCCTATTCGGTACGATGCGCCGCATACAACCCCCCAAACAACACCACCAAGCCAGGAAACCCCTGAAGGTCAAGCACACCCTCTTCAAAACAAACAGACATCCCTCCCCCCTACTCAAAGGTCTCCACCACCACCCGAACCCCCCTCGTCCCCTTCCACGGAATCGGAATAAAGAAATCCGCCGCCATCCTCGCGTCCCTCGCCTCCACCCCCTCCCCCAGCCTCAACCTCCCCACATCCCCCTTCCTCCTCTCCTCACCCCCCCACACCCTCCACAACTTCGCCAGCGCCAACGTCACCTCCGCCCGCGCCAGCCACATGCCCAAGCACATTCTCAACCCCCCACCCCAAACAGTCCAATATCTCTCCAACTCCCTCCTCTCCTCCTCGGTCCCCTCCAGCCACCGCTCCGGCCTAAACCGCCCCGGCTCCGGAAAGATGCCCTCATCATTCACCGTCATGAACCCCGTCATCCCCACCGGCACCCCCTCAGGTATCACCCACCTCCTCCCCCCTCCCTTCTCCACAAAAACCAGCCTCTCATCCGGACACACCCTCGCCGACCGCCCCGACGCCCCCAGGCTGTGCCTCAGCGTCTCCTTGACAACCGCCCTCAGATACGGCAGCTGATCCAGCTCCGCCAGCCCCACCACCCGCGCCGGATCCGGCACCGCCCGCTCCAGCTCGTCGCGCAGCCGCCCCAGCACCGCCGGCTGGTCGAGCAGGTGAAACGTCGCGACCGCGAGCGTCCACGACGCCGTCAGCGTCCCCGCCTGCACGAGCACCTGGCCCTCGTGCGCGAGGCGCCGCAGCGTCTTCTCCCCGGGCGGCAGCAGCGGGGAGTCCAGCAGCGCGTGGAAGATAGTCGGGTGCTGCGCGTCGAGCTCCCACTCTGCGCGCGGCGTGCGCTGGATATCTGCGATCTGCGCGGCGATTGTGCGCTTCATGGCGAGGAAGCCGGCCCAGCCGGGCACGAGGGCGGAGGCGACGCGGGCCGGGAGCGCGGCGATGAGCGGGAGGAGGAGCGGGAGGTGCTGGATGGTCTTGCCGCTGTGGGTGCCGGCGAGGAGGTCGGCGGTGACGTGGCGGCCGTACGTCGGGGAGGCGAGGAGGTCGTCGTGGCGGGCGAAGGCGTAGGAGTTGATGACGTCGTTGGTGAAGGCGGAGAAGGGGTAGATGATGTTGATTTCGCGGCGGTGGAGGCCTTCGGCGCGGAGGCGGGCGAGGAGGGCGTCGACGCGCTCTTCGAGGACGGGCTGCAGCGCGCGGACGGATTGGAGGGAGAAGAAGGGGTTGAGGGCGGCTCGGCGGAGCTTGTGGAGGCGGTGGTCTACCGTGCCGATGCCGCTGCCTGTGGGGGGGTCTTGTCAGTCATTGCCTCGGTGGGGACGGACGGCGGATGCGTACCGTCGGCGCCAAACTGCCTGGTGAAGAACGGCCATCGGTCCCGCCGGTGGTTTTTCGACGTGGGATACAGGCGCGTGAAGAAGTCGGGGTCGCGGATGTGCACCTCGTACGGGTTGATGCGGATGATGGGCCCGTACTGTTTGTGCAGGTCGACCATCTTGAAGACGTACTGCCCGCCCAGCACGATGTCGTAGTAGAATTCGTACCACCAGGTCAGCGCCGCCAGTCGCGGGCCCGGGATGTGCGCGATCGGGCTCAGGTAAAGCCGCCAGAGGGCCCCGTAGAGCGTGTAAGCTGCCAGGAGACCTACTATCGCGCCGACCTGGGCGCTGCTGGCCGACGAGAGGAGCTCTCCAAGGGCCATCCTGCCGTGAGGGTGAGGCTGGGATGCTTGGGCGACGAGAAACCTCGGTCGAACTATAGTATGTCTTGAAGCGGCTGGCAGACGGCTTGGGCCCAGGAAGTTCAGCTAGGAGGTATGTATCGAGAGCTCTGTGGGAGCCCGTGGCCATGGAGGAAGGTCAACATATGGACTTACATGTAAGCGTCCATGTGAGTTTTGAGACATGGCAGCTGTTGCAGCTTCCAATTTCGGCTTCCTATTGCAGCTTCTCACTGATGGCACAGGGTGATATGCCGGTTCTTACCTGCCTTGTGGCTTGGTGATTCAGGGCCCAGGTGCTTCCAAGAGCTCGAGTTCATGTCGTGTCGACCGAGGGTTGGGTGACCGCTGCATGTTTGCGCAATCTATGTACGCCATCGGGGCTTCGTCGAGGACTCGGGGAAGAGAGTCGGAACGGAGTCTCACGGGCGGATGTGGTACCACCCCCCGTCCCGACACCTCGGACTTCAAGCCACGACAGGATTACCAGCAGAGACACATCATTTTACCAACGAGGGATTAATTACTACAAAGTACTTCTGCTATTTCTGCCTTCAGCAAGTCCCACATCATCTAGCCATCACTGCACTCTTGGATACAGGAAACAAGCCAAGGGAACCACACGTAATGAATGACCCCCGTCCTTCCTTCTTCGTGTCCATGAACAAAGGAAAAAAGACTGACGCTTTGGAGCGACATCAAAAATAGGCAAGGCAATGTGCCTGAAGGAACGACACTGGCTGCCACAAAATGAGAACCCATCTGACCCGGTTCCCCTCTCTCCCATATATTACTCAACGGCCCCTGAAAATGGAATTTGGTCTGCCAAGGAAAAACAAAAAACTCCAGAAAGGGTATCATTCTAGTCTCTCGCTGCCGCTCTCGTCGCTGGATGCTTCGCACCAAAAGTAACCCCCCCGTTGGAACAATGACGCCGCCGTGTCAAGTTCTTGCGGGGGGATGAGAAGGGATTGGTGGTGTTCGTCATGTCGGCCGTCTCCTTTGCAGGAATCTGAAATTTGGGGACAAAAGAAATGATACCGGACCGTCCCCTTCATCCACCCGCTCAGTCGTCGAAGAACCCTGCATCATCAAAGTCTTCGGCGGCCTCCTGGGCATCCGCATCATACGCGCTGGGCCGCATCATAGGCGGCGTCATGGGACTGCCCAGCGTGCGATGTGGAGGTGTGTCCCGGGCGGGCATCTTGCCCTCCTGTCTCGACGAAGTGGACGCCGACGACACGTTCCGCGGCCTGTTGGACAGGTCTTGCGGGGTAAACCGTCGGCCAGTGCTGGAGAAGGCGGTTGGCTGCCTGGTCGACACGGCGGGCGGCGTCTGACGAATGCCCGACGCCGGTGGCGTCAAGAGACCACCAAGGAAGCTGTTCGGCGCGGGGCTGCTCTTAGAAGGCGTCGAATCTCTCCTGGTGGCTGTCGCGGGCGATGAGAGTACGCTGCTCAGGCTGCCAAAGGCGGCTGGGTCCCGGCCCTTGCGCCAGTTGCCCCACGCCGCGGCGAGCGGGCCAACGGCTTGAGCAACCCTAGGCGTGGCCGCGTCCCGAATCGTGGCAGCAATGTTGGGGAGGTTGATGGCCGAGGCGCCATTCATCGCCCGTTCACGCTCCTGCTCCTCCATCTGGAGGTTGGCCTTGAGCCGGATGGCCGCGTCCTTGACCGCATACTTGTCATAATCCTCCCGGTTGAGCGCAATGATAATGTCCTGGAGATCCGAGTGTCGGACGGCGAGCAGCTCGCGAAGCCAGGTGATCTCGTCATCCCGCTTCGAGATCTTAGTTTCAGCGTCGGGATCCGCGGAGGCCACTGCGTGCTCGAGCTCCTCGATTCTGTGCTCGCGCTCCTGCAGCTGCTCTTGCAGCACCATGATGGATTCGCGAAGTGCCTGGGGCGAAATTCTCTCGGGCAGCTCTGAGACGCGCGAGGCAGCCCTGGCACGACCGGGTTCGGGGAAACCACCAGACATCTTGGCGGCTTGAGCAGCTGCCTTGGCAGCCTCCTTGGCGATCTCGAGCTTCTCCTCCAGATGAGCAACCTTGTCCTGCAGATGCTCCGACTTGGACGCCGAAATGCTGAGGCGTTCCAGAAGGTTCTGCTCGGCGCGCTGGGCATCCTCCGTGGTGTTACTGATCTGGCGCTCGTAGCGGGCTTGCATATCCTCGACCTCGTTCTGGTGCTTGCGGTAAAGCGCCTCCAGCTCTGCATGCTTCGCCTCGAGGGCTTGCTCAAGCTCCGCCCTCTTCGATGTCTGAGCCTCCTCCAAGAGCATCTCGTGGCGGGCTCTGGCGGTGTCGGCGTCCATCCTGACCTGGTCAAGCTGGGATCGGAGCTTCAGGACCTGGTCTTCGAGCTCCTCGCGGACGACATTGACTTGGTGGTTTGCGCTCTCGAGCTCGGCCTGCATCGCGTCGCGGGTGCGCTGGACTTCACGGGCACCAGACTCTCTGGCCTCCTGGAATTCGGCCTGGAAGCGCAGGGCGCTATGGTGGAGCTTGCTGTTCTCCGTGCGGAGCTCGCCAAGCAGACCCTCGAGTCTCTTACACTCGGCCACAGCACGCATACCCTGGCGCTCGCCCATCTCCAGGCGCTCGAGCTCGGTTTCGATGCGCTCCCTCGTGCGCGCCTCAGCCTGCAGTCGGGCATCCAGCACCTCTTGGCGGGCCAGCAGCTCCTGCTCTCTCTTGATGCGACGCGCATTCTCCTCCGCGACCTCACTGGCGGCTCTGGCCATCTCGTCCTGAATGACGAGGAACTTGGAGCGCCAGTTTTCGCGGAGACGCTCGTTCTCCTGGAGCTGTGTGCCCAACGTGTCGATGAACTTGCGCATGGCCTTGTTCTGGCTGAGAGTGTCGGCGAGGTCGTCTTCGTGCCTCTTTGCCATGTCGTCGAAGCGGTCAGCTTCGGCACGCCAATGACGCACTTCCAGTCGAGCATTGCGCAGGTCGGTCTCCAGGGCGTTGATGCGGTTCTGCGTCTCGCTCTGCGTCTGCTGCGCGTTGGATTGACCTGCTTCAAGAAGCGTGAGACGCATGGCAGACTTGGCGTGTGTCGACTCGAGCGTCTTCAACTTCTGCTCTCTCTCCTCCACCACCTCCCTGAGGCGGGTTTCTTCCTCGGAGGAGATGCGGAGAAGGCGTTGGACCTCGGACAGCCTGTCCTCAGCCGCTCTCCGGTTGCGGACCTCTTCCTCGACCTGGCTCTCAAAGTGATGGTTGCGGTCCTCCAGATCAGCAATGCGCTGACCCAGGGCGCTCTTGTTCATCATTTCGACCTCAATCTTGGTTGCAGCAGATTCAAGTTCGCGATTGAGCTCTGCAGCCTTGTCCTCCGCAGCACGTCTGGCAGACACCTCACTCTCCACCGTCGCTTGTCCAAGCGACAATTTCTGCTCCAGTTCGTTGATGCGGGCCTGGAGCTCGCTGATTTTGTCATCCTTGCTGGTATCGATGACTGTCGGAGGGGTAGGGGGCAGGCGCCGCTCCACAGCCTCCTCGATGATGTTCTTGAGATCATCGCCGCGGAATTCGAGAGATTGGGCGAAGTGCTCTTTCATATCCTCAAGGGCCTGGATGACAGCCGAGTTGTCGATAACGAGGGGTGCCGATGAGAGTGGCGCCTCCTTGGCAGGAGTGCGTTGTTGTGTCGCGAGGGCATCGAGGACGGCAGCCCGGATTTGCTCCATTTTGCGATCCCTGCGAGGGCTCATGGAACGCCTCGGCGCAGGCATTTCATCGTCTTCGTCGTCCGCGTCGCTGTCGCGAATCTCCCCAGACATGCTCCGTCTTTCGCGTCTGCTAGACGGGGTGCCGCGCGAAAGGCCAACGAGAGCATGTCGGATAGACTCTAAGGTGCTCTCGACAGGTCCGAGGCGGGCGGAAAGGAGGTCCCCGACGATATCATTGACATGACCATCGAAGAAGTTGACACGCGCTCCCAGCTTGGTTTGCTGGTCTGGACTAAACACGCCATCCCAGTCGCTGGCCGGGATGCTCTCACTCCCATTCAGACGATACACCGCACCATCGAACGCCCGGGCACTGTGAGCCGGATCAAGGAACGGATCTTCGAGCTCTGTCGAAAGGATGGGCTGCGTTGGCTCGATCGGTAGAGGAAGATTCCGACGAGGGCTCGGGCTAGGCGAATCGTGACGGGAGCGATTGTGGGGAGGCAAGTGCAAGGGCGATGCATTGGTAACCGCGCCCAGGTCCAAGTGACGAGCTGGGCTGGGTTGAAAGACGACCGGCAGGCCACCCTTGTTGACACCAATATCGGGATTCCTGCTGAGGTGGAGCATAATTGCGTCGATGTCTTCCATGCTAGGTTCGGCATCGGGCAGTTGAGCGGGCTCCTTCGCCTCTGGTTCGTTGACCTGGGGCGCATCGGAGAGAGGAGATAAGTTCTCGGCTGGAGCCGCGAGAGATTGCTCCATGTCTTCAGCGTCAAGTGGCGAGATGACGGGTTCGATCTCAGGAACTTGAGGTTCCTTAACAGGCGATGCCTTGGCAAACCGCGAGGCAGCCAAGCCCTTGCGCTTGGGTGGCGGGGGGGTGATCCGTGGCATCACCAGCTCTGGCTCAGTGGTAGCAGGTGCAGGGGCGGCGGCAGCAGGCGTGACAGGTCTAGACAAGTCACGAGCCGGCTCGTGGACCGTTGGAGAGGGCAAGGCAGACCCGGCCTCGCCAGTCTCCTCCTCGAGAGAATCTCCCTGGAGTTGCTCTGGTGCTGGACTCTGCGTCGTCTCGGGTTCAGGTTCAGAATGGGCTTCATCATCCACGGCGAGCTCGGGTGCCAAGTCATCGTGAAGATCGTCGGCAGCAGCATCCTCGTCAGCCGCCTTGGATCCGCCCCAAGCCGATCCGCTCGGGACGAATGGGTTAGCTGTCGCCGAAAGCGAGTTCTTGTGGCCCTTCTTGAAGCCGTCTTCACCGAATGGTCGGGCGTCGTTGAAAGCCTGCAGATCAGCGGCGCTTTTGAACTCGAACGGTGCCCAGTTCATTGTGCCCTGGTCGGGCAGAGTCCCAGTCGGGCTGGTCGCCTTGGTATCGGCGACTTCGGAAGGAAGCGTTGACGACAAGGTCATGTCGCCCTGTCCCAGGTTTGACTCATCAAACGACCTCTCCTCCACGGGAACAGCATCGTCCTCGGCATAGTTGATGATGACCTCCTCGGGGACTGGTGTAGCCTCCTCGGCCGGCTGTTCAGCAAAGAGTGGCACGTCATCTCCGTCATCCTGCTTGACCCAGCCCCGCTTGAATCGCGACTCGTCAATCAAGCGACCGTCTGCTCCCTCGCGGATTCCGCTTGGAAGTGCAGACGAGTCGTTGTCACTCGGCGGAACGATCGGAACGCCATTCGACTTCTTCCCGGTGTTGCCAGTTTCTTCGCTGTTGATGTCGATATTGCCAAAGATCGAGCTCCTGCCTTCGGCGCCAGAGTGCATACCACTCGTCACCGAGTTGGACAGTGAGTGCGGCGTGAAGGCAGGTGCATCTGGCCGGAATTTGGGTCCGGAACTCGAGAAGCTGAACTCGCTGCTACGCGGAGAAAAGACAGAAGCCGTAGGGTTGATTTTCGAAACGGCAGTTCCCGGGAAGCTGAACTGGCTCGACGCGGCAGAGCCCAGGCCAGCATTGAAGACGGTTGGTTGTTGGAAGGTGTTCGGTGTGAATGCAAACGCTCCAGGCTTGAAGGTACTGGTAGGGTTGAACTTGAACTCTGGCGCTTCGACGTTGAGCTTCGAGAAGGATGGCTTGCTGGCGTGGCTTCGTGCCTGGCCGCCATTAGCAGATTCGTTGTCCGTCCAAGGGTTGCTCACAGTCGAAATAGCTCGCTGGTGCGTCTTGGGAAATTCAAAGGCCTGGACCGGAGTTCCCAAATTGCTCGGGTTGGTCTCAACCTCGGACTCCTCGCTGACCTGTGCGCTGAGCCTCTGCAAGGGAGCCTTGAAGTTATTGTGACTATCATCTTCCGTGAAATACTTCTGAGTGAGCGAATGTCCACGGCTGTGAGGTCGGGGATGGTGCAACACAACATCGTTTGCGTCGCTCCCAAAGCGAGGAGCCTGTGGCGCGAACTGCACAGATGGCTCCCTCTCGTGCATGGGAGCAGACGGCATCGGCGCCACGTTGGGGGCGTCATTCCCGTTATGAGGGCTGTAATCTTCATCGTTCTCCAGCTGTGACCGCATTTGCTCTTCCAAATGGTATTGCTCTTCAACCAATTGTTGTTCCGCCTCATCAATCTCTTTCTGAAGGCTGTCGCTGGGGTTGTGGCGGAAGTAGCTCGGCTCTGGGGTTTTGGATGGGCTCTTGCTTGGCGGTTCCTCTTCCACCTCACGAAGATCTTGCAGGCGCGGAGATGCCCTTGCTGGCATCTGGAACTGATGGTGATTCAAGGCGGGGAACTGAAGAGACTGGTGTCGCTGGTGTCCGCCTGGGCCAGAGAACCCGTCGGGAGAATATGGTGAGACGGGAGACATCATCGCGGCAAGATTAGCCAGCGATGGCGAGCCGGCGCGGTGTCCATGGTTCTGCATCATCATCTGGGACGCCCAGGAGTGAGGCGACGGGATGGAGATGGACGCCCGAGGGTTGTACTTTCCAGCGAAAGAAGCAGGCGAGACGCTGGAAGGGATTCCAGGGCTACCCGCAGCAGAAAACTGGCCATAGGGGAACATCGGCATCGCCTGCGCACTGGATGCCGAGGAGGTAGGCAACGGCGGAGAGAACGGGAGAGGTGGGTAGTGTGTTACCGACGCCTGTCGGCTCATCGTCGAAGCTGGAGAGATGGATGGTGCCGGGGGCTCGTCCTCTCCAAAGGAGACACCAAGCGCGCGGAGCTTGGCTTCGTTGAGTTCCTCGACGTACCTCTTCCAAGCTGTCTAAATGTCAGTAACGGCCTCTAGCAGGGATGCGACGAGACTCTTACCATTCAAGTCCGGGAGGAGAACTGTCCAGTTTCCTCGCTTGCGCTCCTGGACAAGCTCTTCGAAATCGGGCCAGGCGCCCCTGCTCTGAGATTGCTCGCCAGCGGCCGAGTATCCGGCCGGAGGGTCCAAGTCAAATCCATCAATGTTGTAGCCCAACTGCTCCCAGCTTCGGAACAGGTTGTTGGTAGCGGCTTCGGACAGGGGAATGTTCCCCTTCTCTGGCTGGCCACGCTCCTCGTCTCTTGGCAAAAGGACCAAGATGTTCTTGCCCTTCCAGGGCACCTTCTTTTTCAACCGCGGTGTCATGTTTGTAGAGGCTCGTTTTGTCACCCTTGATGGTGTGAGAGGGTTCGTGGTATTCGTCTTCGGGGTTCCAGTGAAGCCATTCGCGCCTTTTGGTGTTCTCGGTCTCTCCATTGCCAGCATCTCAAGACTGGGGGATGCAGTCGGGTGGCCTGAGCTCTCCGAGGAGAGTGTTTTGCTCAAGGAGTCCATTGTGGTTTGGGTTTCTTGTGTTTCGTCGAGCAATGCCTTCAATGTGTCGCTGCTGGACTGCTTTCGCGGTCGTGGTTGGGGTGCGAGTGTGTCTTGCGCCCTGTTCTGTCGACTCGCTCGGGGAGTTCGGTTTTCGGGGAATCCAAGCCAAGATGCTTCCTCGCCGGAGAATGAGCCGCTCAACGAAGAGTTCTCACTGCCGGACCCGTCACTAAGCCAGTGACGCTTTTCCAAATCACTCCCACCGGCCGTGTGCTGGCGAATCCAGTCCTCTGTGATGCCGTGCCTGACACGCCGGGCTCGGTTCGCCAAGACGGCCGCAGCTCCACTGATGGAAGATGAGGGCGGCTGCAAGTACGAATCGTCTCCCAGGGGAACGGGTCGAAGAAAAGGCGTTCGGAGCTCAAGATGGTGAATCGGGGAACCTTCCGAGGGCTCGCTGCTCAAGCTTTCGCTGCGGAGATGCGAAGGGTAGGGCGAACCCCACTGTGTCGCGTCGTACTGCCGGGGCTCTGCAGAGCTGCCGGGCGGTGTTCTCAAAAGTCCGGCGATGCGATCTGGAAGTCTCGGGGGTGGCAGAGGCGGGAGTTCGGGAGACGCCTCGCCGTCGGCGGTGGAGGCGCACGAGAGGGCAGGCGACGACGCAGGTGATTCTGAGTTTTGTCGAGCGCGAGAAAGTTTGGATACGTCTCGTGCCGATGCACGAGGAGGGGTTTGGGGCGGCGACGACTTCGAGGGAGACGTCTTCAACGACCCTGGAAGAGTGACAGTTAGCGACGCTGCCGGTCAAAATAGCAGCTAATCTCGCGGGTTGAAGTTCAGGCTGGAAGACGGGATGCTGGTGGCTTGGGCTGGTGCGAGGATGGCGGGTCTTGGGATGGGACTCACTGGGACGAGAACAGAGCAGACGAAGTCAGACTCGTCCGCTGCTGATTCTCGGATTTGGCGCGTCGTGCGACTGCCGACCTCTCTCTCGGATCTGACGAGAAGATGAGGAAGTCGAAGTCGAAGTCGAAGTCGAATTTCTGTCGGGCGGACCAAGGCGCGACGCGTTCTCGGCAAAAAACGGGCACGTGGTGAATCGAAACAGGCAATGGGCAATTAAAAGGCTTTAATGAATTAAAGGAGCGACGAAAACGCGGGAGATGGGCGGCTCTGGGGATCCTGACGCATCGAGTCGTAGGGCTGCCGAGGGACTTGGGCGCAGCGCAGCGAAAAGTGGAAGAGACTCGAGAAAGGTCTCGGGAGTCGGGAGACGCGAGGTCGAGGGTGGCCGTGGGTGAAGGGCGTGACGGGAACCTGGGTCTGGGGTGGGAGGCAAGAAAGTGGAAGGGTCGTGAAGAAGGGGTCGAGTCGACGGGAGCGAGGGTCGTGTCGTGGCGTGGCTGCCGGGGCTAGGTCGCTCCCCAAGGCCCAGGTAATTATTTTTCGGCAACGCTTTAATGAACACGCTTCCCTGCGCTCCACACAGCCGGGGCCGATAATCTCGTGTCATTTGACGATGAATGGTACCTGTCGACGGCGAGGGGCACCACCAGTCATGGGCGCGTGCCCGCCAAATGGAAGTACCTTGCAACAATTGCCAGGTCGGACGTCAACATTCGCCTCAATCGAGGACAAGACATGGAATTATCTCTGCGTACAAAACCCTATTCTCGGTGTCGGTAACCTTTCTCAGACATGCATTCTTTCTTCCATCACGTCGCATTGTCTCGAGGAAAATTTCATTCTTGTTCTGCCCCAGAAGATTGATATTGGACGAAGAAACGTTCCTGGTTCCTGAGCATTGTTCAAACTTCGCAGGCCCGCACAAGGAACCCCCGTCACCACATCGAGTCTCCACAACCCCAATGCATTTCGAGATTCAGGGGTGCATTGAAAGGTTGGAAATTCCCTGCTGAGCTCAGTCCAAAAACACCAGGCGCGACTCTGCTACCGATGGACTCTTCCACTTCGCCTTCTTTACACAGTACATCCATCCGTTGTGAGAGCAAATATCTCGCCCGGTTTGGGGCGAGGTACCCACCGTACTAGGTGTGTAGTGTGTACTCAAGGGCCATATCTTGGAATACAGGCGGCAAGCCTTGGGGGGGGGATGACTCGAGCCATCTCTCCGTTCGTCGGGCAGCGAGCCATTGACCAAACCAACCGTTGAAGCTGATGCGTTGTCCAACTGCAACTCGTCCTTCTACTGGCCAGATTCGCCCAGGCGCAAAAGATACCGCGACGGAAGTGCAACGCCAACTCAGCAATGGCGTTGACAGCACACATGGGGGGTCCGTTGGCGGTGGCAGACTGCATCGACAAGCTCCCCTCTCGACCTCGATCTGGGGATGTCAAGACCAGGACCAGCCCGAGTGAGGAATTCGACTTGATGCCCAAGATGGACTCGCGGAAGTCTGATGCCGGACACGCACAACCTGGGACCCGATTTGAGAATTGTCTTGGGTTCATTCATTCCTATCCCTCGTGCTCGCCACGCGATACTGGGTATTTCCCCAGTTTACCCCGCCAAAAGTTGACTCGAGACCCTGACCTTTCCGTTTCCAAACTCCAGGCTGACAACAGCTCCTATTCAAGATTCCATGTCGAGCCATAAAAGCCAAAAGAGCCCTTTGCACGACCCAAGAAATGAAGACTCAAACATCCAGAGTCTTGTTGAAGACACCCCCTTCCTCAGCCCCAGCCCCCTTGACCACCCCTTTTCCTCATCCCCTCATGTGTCGCAGAAAAAGTCAAACTCGGCCGTCGAGCTCACAAACACCGGAGGAGGAAACGCCTTGCTCGGCTGCTGCTGCGCTGCCGACTTGCAAGCGGCTACAAGGTTCACATCATCAGCATAGATCCTCCATCACCGACCACACCTCACAAGACACTCACAGTTCTGCTTGTCGCAATCCCCCACCTCAAAGTTACCCCCCTTCCGGTTCGCAATCGCCGCGCACTGGTTGAACTGGTTATCGCACGCGCGGTTGGCGGCCGAGTTGAAGTCTCTCTGCATCGTCCCCCCAACGTCAGCAGGTATCCCCTCCCCCGTCCGGCTTGCCAGAGAGAGAAAGACGTACGAATGTGCTCCCGTCCACCCCAAAAGGCCTGTCAATCTCCTCCGTCTTGGTGATGGGTGACGCCGCCACGCTGCCCAACGCGCCGCCAAAGACCTGGAGGTTTGACACCGACTGCCGCGGCAGGAGCGCCATGCGGGCAAAGTGCTCGCTGCCGAGGATGCTGATGCCGGCGTCGTCCATGGTGGACGCCACGGCCCGGCCGCTGACGAGGCCGGCAACGGCGGCGAGGTGGTAGACGAGGCCGTACTTCATCGTCTCTGTATTATCTGATCGGTGGGTTTTCTATCTAGACGTGAATCTCGCCTGGAGATGGTTGCGCAGGTATTGTGTATCGCACGTATGAGATGGAAGCGGAGTCAAGCGGCGGCCGTTAAGGCAAAGAAGTCAAGGGTTGCGAGCAATTGAAGAAAGAAAAGCACCAGGCAATCTGTAAAGAACGGATAAGGCGAAGGAGGGGAAGCAATCCACAAGAGAAGAACGCAGAAGAGACGGGGAAAAGCAGCGGGAGGGGGGACTACGGACAAACAGTCCAGTCCCGCATAAACAACCGTCCCACCTCTCCGACGACAACCACCCCATCTAGCCCCAGGAACGGGGTTGGTTCGACCCTCCGGATTTAGAGATCACCATCAAGGCTCGCAGTTCCGCCGCGGTGCGGTTGTCAACACTTGAATCATCTGCCGGCTGAAACCATCATGAGACAACGAGACAACCACCACCACCGGCGCCGAGCGTGCGCACAGGCACTTTTTCGGGGGCCGTCAATCAAGGAGAAACTTGGTAGTGAGCACGTGATTTGTGAGATGACAAGATATATGGATTGTCGAAAAGGTCGGTGGAATTGAGGGCTCGGGTTCTTCGTATCGTGGCTTGTGGCTGCCGTGGTCTGGTCTGGTGTTGCGTCAGTCCGAACATCAGCTCTGTTCAGCTGAATGAGACTCAAAATTTCACTGCAGCTGTCGGGTCATGCGCAGAAGCTAGGGGACAGACGACACCCGTCTCACAGCACCTCCTGAGGTGTACCTGACAGGCAAAAGCACGATAAGAACAGGTCATGTTTGAACACATTAAGCGTCCGGCCACAGGATGACGTCGATGGCACGTAATTATTAGCTTCAGCCGAGGGCAAGAGCCGGGTATTTCTCTATAACTGGGAGCAGGACTTGACATGACAAAGAAACCCTTGAGATCCCCCCTCCGCCGTTGAAATGACAAAAGAGACTCAGCACATATTGCTGTTTTGCATGTTCCCTTCGCCACGGGCATCTCTTCCCAAGAAACCTCTCGAAACTCCATCTTCCGCCTTCGAGATCATCGTCTCCGCTCGAGCTCCCCCGAATATGCCAACCAAATCGCGCCGAATGTTGATGATTACGGAACCTCTATCCCACGCCCCCATGACAGCCCCAAATGCGAAAGGGAAAAGGCGCAACCATAACTCCAATGTTGCTCCAGGAATGGCGGTGAGAAAGGAGAAAAGACATTGACAAGTAATTATTGACAGTGAAGCAAGCTGACGCAATGCAGATATTGACAGCGGAACCAGGATGATGTATCTGGTTCTGACTCCGGCGTGTCAAAGCCGGACCGGGCAAACAACTAGAAGTTCTTCGCCTGGTTGACCTGGGTTGGCGCGTGGTAGCTCTCCAGGGTGCTCTGGAAGGGGGTTCCGCCCACCGTGTTTCCGGTGGCGGGCTTCTCGGCCGTGCCGCTTGGGTAGTCCATGAGGTTGTCGTTCTCCTCGCGCCCCTTCTTGCGACCCCAAATCCTCCAGGCCACGAATGCCAATCCGCCCAGGATAATGGCACCACCGACGCCAACCACGACGCCGATGACGGTGTTGCGAGTCTGTGTCGACATGCCCGAGGGCGAGCTGTTCTTTCCGGCGAGCGCGGCGGTGGCGGTGCTCGTCTGCTGGCTCGTGAAGGTCGTCTGCTCTCCGTTCGCTCCGGTCGTGGTGACGACCGTCGTGATGGTCGTCAGGACATCAGAGGCAGGAGGATCCGAAGGCTTGGGGGTTGAATCGGGAGGAGTGGTGACGGATGGGGTGGGTGTTTGGGACGGGCTAGGGGCGGGCGTCGAGGAGGAGCTCGTCCTGGGAGTGGTGGTGGCAGGTGGTGGCGGCGGTGCCGTCGTGGTCGGGGGAGGAGGAGGAGGAGTAGTCGATGTCGGGGTCGTTGAAGGCTCCACTGGCGGCGGCGCAGTGGTTTCGCCAGTGTTCTGTCGCGGCTTGATTGCGAAGCCCTTGTCGGCAGCGAGTCTGGCGTCAATGAAGGTGGCCTCGGTGACGGCGATGGCCGACAGCCCGATGGCCAGGAGCTCGAGGAGTCTTCGGGAGTGCATCTTGGAAGAGCTTCTCTGGAAATAATCGAGAGTTTCGATGGCCGACGGCCCTGTTGAAGAAAGACGGTAACGCTGTGCGCTTGATGCTCCTGGGGACGGCGGGATATCGCTGCTGATCAAGAAATATCGAGTCGCTCGGAATGAATTTGATTTTGCGGTGAGGCGGATGAGAACCAGTGGCGGAAACCGGCGAAATGGATAAACGAGTGTGGATGGGGGCGGGAACGGGTTTTAGAAAGAGGGTGAAAGAAAGGACGGCACGAATTGGGCGCGATGAAGAGGTGAGGTGTGGTTGTGTGGTTGTGCCGTGAAACGAAGCGGAAAGCAGGACCAGCGACAGGACGACAAACGGAGCTACAGGGGCTGTGGGCCTATCATTGTTCGTATTCCCAGGGCAGAGCCACCGAGGCCACCTTCCCCGGCCCCACTCGCTTCCGGGAGCCACGGAATCCGTCAACGGTGATGACCGAACCTTCCTGCGGCGCGGCAACGGTGAAAACACCCTCGACACCCTCGTTTTTCCCTTCAGATTCTAACCCAGCTGCCCGATCATCCTTTTCAACGGGAAGCGCACTTTTTCTCTCTACAAGACTGGACAGGAAGCAGCGCTGTCGGCAGCTTTGCAAGCAAACCCCCCGCCAAAACCACGATCCACGCGGTCGTCCATGGTGACCCCACTGCGCCGTTTGGCTGCATCCAACGGGGTCATCGCCGCCGCTGTCGAGCAAAGCGATCCATGGATATCGTCTGACGATTGGCCAACCCCCTCCGCGAACGACACCCACCTCGTCCAACCTGCTGCTTGTCGGACAAACCTACGCCACTCGCAGTTTTATGCGTGATGCATGCGATGACCGTTGCCGCCATGTGCTTGCTAGCAGATTGTCGAGCTTTTTCAGATCTCGCCCGAGCAAGACAGACATTTCGCCGGCGAGTCCTGGGGGCAAGCCAAGAGCATGGAGAGCATGGCAATGGCGCGTAACCGGATCGAGCACGGCGCCAACGAAGCAAATCCGAGGTTGATATGGATCAAAATAACAGCCCGACAGTCTCTTGGAGTCCATTTGGCATTTCCAAATACAACTTACTGGTATGTATGGCCCTTTCGGAAAGACGTGCCCCTCCAGGCGATATTAACGCAGCATCGCTGGTGATATTTTTGCGCCGGGCTGCCTGTCATCGGCGCAACAACAATCTTGTTGCATCCCCTCCATCCCCATTATCATTATACAACCGCAATTTAGACTTACTGAAGATGCGGCAGTTGAAAAGACTACACAGTACACTCAGGTCTATCAGGAATGGCATCTCAACGGCCTCCAAGCCTTCATGTCCAACAAATGCCGTCCAGGCCAACCAACTACCTACTGTGAGTAGCCTAGACTCAGCAATGGTTTCCCCATCCAAAGCTGCTCCAGGTGCCGCATCCATAAGCCCATCGTTCGGCGGTATTCCATATATTCAATGGCCGAGTCTGCAGCTGAGTGGCGAGAATCAGTCAGTCAGCGCATACAAATGTCACCTCATCCCGTCATCCTCCAGGCGACGACAGCAGCAGCAGGAGTCTGCCACGTTGCTTTGACCATGGGTTTCCATGATGTGTGCTTTGCAACCTCTGCTTCCCCAACCCCCAGCATCTCCCTGCTGGCTCATCGGCACGGGCGGGAACGGTGGGTTTTGTTCTGCAAGGCTTCGATCTGATGGAAACAGTTGGATCCATTCAAGCCGCTGCGGAGGCAGTGCCGAGACACGACACAGTCGGGACTGCGATAACTCCGACTTCGCGGCACCGCTCCGATTGAGAATACCAGTGAGGCCAGCCAGTTTCGAAACTACTCAAATGGCAAAGAGCCTCCACCCCGGTTAACGCGGTGCGATGACGGCGTTCCAATGTAACGTTAAATCCTGCCACTGCGGAGTGGTGCGGGTGGCGCCACGCCACCTCCACGGACCGCGAGCTGGGTTCGGACCGGGGTCCACGGATCGGCGGCCCTTTTGCGAAGATTCCCCGGCCCGGCATGTCATGTCTGGGCTCTGTCGACAATGACGTTCGCTCCGAAGCACGCTTTCGCTGTCGCCAACCCCCTTTGAAGCCACCGGAGTAATGTTGTTGCGCTACACATGCTGTTTATCGCCATCAATGGTCCTCGATGGACGTCCAACTCCTGCCCTGCCTTGGCATACATGTTCGACAACACACGTCATGTGAGTAGCTCTCACTTTATATCCAAGAAAAAACACAATACCTCTCCGGCGACAACATCACAGAGATACCGATGTTGGTGATCAAAAGGCTGTTACCAAGAGGGATCCCAAGTTGATCACGAGAAAGCCCCAGGAACATCAAGGGACCACCGACTCCTAAAAACACTAACCTTACACCCGACAAGTAACGCGTGATTTTACAGTCGGGATTGACATATTTCACTGCACGAGGTACAACGTTCCCCTCTGCTTGGCACACCTGCCTATCAACAAATGCTCCGACGCTCCTCAATCTGACCAACCCCCGGGTACTCAAGCACCCCAAGGAATACATAATGAACGAGTAGCAGAGCCCGATCCTGTATCCATGCTGAAGGCATCATCCGGTATGTTTTCTCAGTCGGAGTGGACGAGCAGTTGGCCGTGTCAGACTCCCGAGGATCAATGGACGAACCTTCAAAATTGAGCCCGCGCAACTTCGTTTCCATGAAAGTTCACTCTGTCTGGCTGACGGGTGTTCGAAGTCGCGGTGCTCTCTTTGGTGGAGATGGCGTTCCAACCCGTGACAAAAGTTTCATTCCGGGACCTGGCACTCATCCCGAATATATGCTACCATGGCGCCATCTACTTCAGCTTACCTTTGTCACCTGTGGTTGTCGGTTCTTTCTATGCCCAGTGTGGCTCGCAACACCTCGGTACCCGTCTACCTGTCTATCTCGATGGCCAGCAACACATAGAAACCCCTCGCGGCGTCATTGCTTAACAGGATGGGTGAGCCTCATGGTCATCCGGCCAGGTAGACGCCATTTCAGAGTAGTAAATATGTCTGCCCCCTTTTCTTCGCCACGTCCTGTTTTGGACAGGAAGCCTCTCTGTGGGGGGGCTCAACCTGCTTTCTCGAGTCCCGGTAGCGCGTGGAGGCGCCCCAAGATATTTCATCTATATCCCACAGTCTTGCCTCTCGCCTTCTCCAAATGTACATGTAAGTACGGTCAGTCCCCTGGTGGTGTTGGTGAGAACATCAGAGAGACCTCAACCCAGCTGGAGGAGGACCGGAAGGAGATCTGCTTGACGTCCTCGCGGAAAGCCCGATGACGACACTGACAGAGACAGGCGTGGCTGTTTATACGAGACGCGTCAAGAGTTTCAGCTGGACAACCACTACAACCTCGTTCGATGGTCGTGCGAGGCGGCTGGATGCGGAGGTTAAGCCTCGCTGGCGCAGAGCTGAGAGCGATGATCCTCATTACCATTTCTCTTCATTTCCCTCCATCAGTTCATAGCGCGCATGGCCCGTTCTGTGTCTGTGCCAGTGGCTTCCTGCGGGATCAAGGTCTTTATACCGTCTTGCAACGAGTAACAGCCATCACCTTATCCAGCCCTGAGCAGACTGTTGAGCATCCCACGTACTCATGGAGACCTAGCCATCCCCTGAGAAACAGGCACGGCGACACATCGACACGCCGGGTTATGAACGTGGTGGACCGGAAAGCGATGCCCTGCTGGAGAACGGTACAGCCACAAAAACAACATGTCCTTGACTCCTTGGCCGCCATGCGCCGCGTGAAAATTCCACATGCAGTCGCGTCGAACATGAATCGTCGGTCATGCAGGAACAGAGGCCGGGCGTTGGTCGATGGTCGTGTCGAAGCCAATATTGAAGCTGTGCGCATGCAAAGTCTGCAGCTCGCCAATGGGGGAGGTGTGATGAATTACCGTGCCACACCTGGCTGATACTCATACACTTACCAAGCTCAGTTCACAACTGTTGGCCGGAGTTGACTCCTGCTCATCCGCCCATCCGTCGGCAATGCGGCATCTTGTCAGGGGGTGTGAGGGGTGTGTTGAGAGAATCGGCGCTTGACTCTTGAGAACATTGGAACTTGAAGGCAAGCCACGATCCTGCCTGCGATGAATGAAGTTGTTGGAGATGAGGCACGCGATGACGCCTTTGCGCCGCCTCCACTTGCCCCAGTGCCAAGGGGAAAAAAGGGGCAGGGGGGCCCGAGAACTCGCACAGGGCTAGGGCGGCTCACCTGAAAGTGCGGAGTAACGTTCTCGGACCCAAATCGTGTACTTGCATAAAAAAGAAGCGTTCCTGGACACCAAGGCTCAAGATACCTCGTCGAGTTGCATTCGCCAAAACTACCGGTATCTGTGCTGTGTTTGTACTTACGTACTCATGGTACTGCATAACCACGGGAGTCAGTCCAGCCAGACTGAACCCATCGGTGGACCTCTCTCTCTGACTCGCCTGCTCCCCTGGGCCCTTACTGACCAGCTGGGCAAGGTTGATGGTCTTCTTTCTTTGTTCCCTGCTGGGCATCGGGTCGCGAATGTCATCTTGGCGTGGAAGATTCGACTCATCGAGGCTCGAGCTCTCGAGGAAGCGAGGACCCTGCACCACGCGATGCTCAAAATATCCCCGCCCGTTCGCACACACCCGGGGGTGGAAAAGGCCAAGTACAGGCCCGGAAGACCCTGGAATCCACCACTTCCCCACGGTCTTGGGAATTGCAAAGACACTTAGCGCAGTAAGTAGGCGAGATAATTGTGGCCCGTCCGAGTGTCTAGATTTTCTCTGGATGGAGAAGGGCCCTTTTTTACGGAGTAGCAAGGACGAGTCAGTGGAATATTCCACAAATCCACCCTTCCAGCTTTACGGTCAACGACGCCATATCCACGGCATCCCGCCGTATCCACGCTTAGGGGTGGAGCTCGAGGGGAGGTATCTTCCCTCCATCCGAGCCTTCAGATCCGAGACCTTGGACAGACCTGATGGTTCCCGCACGGCCCTGCACCACAGCAGGTCTTGGCAGGGGCACGGGCAGAAACATCGAGATTGAACCTCACACCCTCTCCAACCACAACCTCCCTCATGCAACCGTCAACCACCAGCCCGCTGCGCCTGCGTCCATCACCCGCCTCCGAACAAATCACCGTTTTTTTTTGCGGCTGGCTGCGATGGAGCATGCCACTGTTTCTGAAAAAGAAAGAAAAAGAGAGACAAAGGCACTTCTGATGATGGACGGCCGCTCCATCATTCCAAATTCCAATCAGTCATGATGATGTTGGGCCATCATTGAATCGGGTTCGCTTCGCGAACTCGGTAGGTACCCTTCCCGATTCGCGAACATGTTCAGCTCCCTGACGCTTTTGGCAGGACATGTCCACTACAGTCTACCGTGCTCCGTAGCTACTAGCTTGGGGTGGGTAAGCGTCCACAGCCGCACCCAAACTCTGCTCACAGGCGGGCCCCCTCGTGCGCCGGTCCCCCCCCTCGACGATTTCTTTCCTGCACGCCGGCGGTGACCGGGCGGGGAGGAGGGCCGGGAGGCTGGACGGCCTACGGTGGCAGGGTTGTTGCAATTTCCCCCATCACCACGCCGCAGCACCGACGACGACGAGCCCAGAAGCCCCACCCCCTCCTTAGCTTGCTCGTCGTGGTGCGAGTGCACAACATTGACATTGACAAGGCGCCCTGTGAGGCCGCAGATGCGATGCAACTGTTCTCGGTCTTGGAACCGGCAAGTCTACCCCCCCCTCCCCCCCCCTACCCACCCCTGCGAGGCCGTCCTCGTGTAAATATGGGTGCGCCGGCGCCCTTCTCCTTCTCTCTCTCCTTTTCTGGCCGTGTCTTCAAGTCATCACCGAGTTGGCTTGTTTACCTCCCTGTAGACTCTTTGGTCTACGTTCTTTCATTCTGCTGATTCCAGCACATACATTCGTTTCGGCCTCTGGCCCAACACACAGTCGTCACTCCCCGTTGACGCACCACTTTCGCTCATCCTACAGCCATCATGTTGCTCAAATCACTCGCCCTCGCGGCTCTTGCCGCTACACAGGTCTGGGCAACGGCCCCAGGCGGCAGCACCGCCTGCGAGAGTGAATATGTTGTCAAAAAGAATGATGGGTGCGAGGATATCTGCTCCAGGAATGGCCTGAGCATGGATGAGCTTCGCAATCTGAACCCGTCTTTCTTTTGGGGCAACAGTTGCAGGGTTCAGCAAGGGGACAGGCTCTGCTTTAGGCGGCCGACGAGCAAGCCGACTACGTCCTCCAAGTCGAGCAGCACCAAGGCCAGCAGCACCAAGTCGACCAGCACCTCCAAGTCGACTAGCACCACCAAGGCGAGCAGCACCAAGTCGACTTCCAAGTCGACCAGCACCACCAAGGCGAGCAGCACCAAGTCGACTTCCAAGTCGACCAGCACCACCAAGGCGAGCAGCACCAAGTCGACCTCCAAGTCGACTAGCACCACCAAGGCCAGCAGCACCAAGTCAACCTCCAAGTCAACCAGCACGACCAAGGCCAGCAGCACCAAGTCGACCACCAAGTCGACTAGCACTACCAAGTCCAGCAGCACCAAGTCAACCTCCAAGTCAACCAGCACGACCAAGGCCAGCAGCACCAAGTCGACCACCAAG